>PVHP010011023.1:0-46167 GCA_004024765.1 Zapus hudsonius
GCTCACCTAATCCTACCAACCGACCGTAGGCCGATAGCTGAGATTCTGGCAAGAGAGGGGCCACCACAGTCATACAATGGAGGATCCAAATGGAACTCCGCAGAGAAAGACGAGATGAACAAGGGGCCCACAGCCACAGCCATTAAATCAACACAGGATTAGCCAGTGGAACAGAAACCAACGATTTTCGACACAAAGAGCCCTAAGCTCACAACCTTAAAGCAAACTTATTACTCATCCACCACGACTCAGGGAAATATGCGGAAGAGGGGGCGGAAAGATTGTGTGGTGGGGGAGACTATCCAGAGGTACGGACAGGAGAACCTGGCTGAATACTAGTCTATCCATGGTCCCCTGTCACAAGGACTGATCCAGACGACCCATGGAGGAGGTTATCCAGTTGAGGGGGGAGGGGAGGGCAGTGGGGAAGTGGGGATAACAACTCATTGTTTGCCCACCAAATGTTGTAACTCATTATGGACAATAAAAAAAAAATACAGTGGTCACTAGGGTTCAAAGGAAGGCCCTCATACTTGTGTAGCAAGCGGCCTTACCTGATGTGTCATCCATCTCCTCAACCCCTGATCTCACATTTTAAAATGCTATAAATATAATACCATACATGTGTATATAATTTTGCATACTTATGGCATTCAGTGTGGTATCAACCCATGTATACGATATGTTATGACTGTCACCTCACATCCTCTTTACTAGATTGGTGTTGGGGACACGCCAATCTTCTTTACTAGCTATTTTAAGATATAGAATTAAGTAAGTGCTGACAGTCACATTTAGCCTACTGAGCTATGAAAGGTCAGAACTCATTCTTTCTATTAAATTCCCACTTGTTTCTGTGAACCAAGCTTTCTCTACTGTCCTTCAGTCATCCCGGCTTCTGGAAACCTCTGTGCCACTCTACCTCTAGGAGCTCATCTCTTTAACCTACCTGTGTACAGCTCAAAATGGTTTTACTCTTCCAGAGAAAGAAAGCCCTACATATGGCAAAGGAGCTGCTCTTGATCCATGTATACCTTCATAAAATTCACTTAGACAACCAAGACAAGAGGGTGAGGTACAGCCTGTGACAGCTGAATGCATTTCCTTTTTCACTGTATTGATAGCTATTACTCCAGGGCCAGCCAACTGCTCTCAGCCTCATTGTGAAGATAGTTTTATTTTGCATGCTGGGCTGTCACATACTTTTAGTCCCAGCTTTTGTTAATATTGACTTTCAAGTATTGGACACTGTTCTTGTTTGACAATGAGTGGTTACTTGACTGACTCATCTGAAGGGACTGTGACACTGGTAGCATCTTTGGAATCCAAACAGCATCGATGGCACAGCTTATTCTTTTAATGGGTAGTATTATGACATTTTTGCATATCAGAACTTTAACCACATAACAATAACGTGCAAACACCCACAATGTGTGATCAGTAAAATTGAGGTTCTTTGGACAAAAATTTTAAGAGGCATGAAAGAGATTAAATAGCTTTAGCATTTAATAAATTGAATGAGTTAAAAAGACATTGTTAAAATCTTAATTTTGATTAACAACATACACACTTATTTGATTTTATATATAAATGATTATTATATAAAGTATAAAATTTATGTTATTTTGAGTTTTATGTTCTTATGCATGTATAGTATATGAGATGTTTATGAGGTATCTGAACACATACATCTGCACATTATTTAACAATATTTAACATTTATATTTTATAATAAAATATGTATAATACATGGTAGACTACATATTTTATGTAAAGAATATGTTTTTAACAATAATATTATTAATTTAGGTACAAAATTTATAACAACAAATGCCTACCACAGTAGTAAGGATAGAGTTTCAATAAACTAAATTAATTCACAGAATCGTGATGCATTTGAGTTAATGGACTACAGATACTATCTTCTTATGTACCATATTTGTTTTTTCAGAAAATATAACTTTTTCTTTGTAATAAGTGTGCTATTTAATTAGCAATATAAAAGTCTATATTTTTTAAAAATATAGTCTATATTTTCTAAAAAAACTATTTGGGTTTAGGTATGTATTTAATTTTTTTCTGTACTACAAGAGAAAGATTAATACAGAAAATAATAATATGATTCCATATAGTGTTATATCACATCCCCTCTTAATAATAATGAGATTCTTTTAATGTGTTGTGACAAAAGAGATGATTTTTGTTTACATTTTTTGTGGCTTTTCTATTTACAAACAATTTATTTTATTCATAACATTTAGTTTCCAGCTTCCTTTCTAGAATATAGGGATTGATTGTGATTCTGTATTTGCCAAACAAACATCTCTTTATCTTTTCTGTATCTGACACGTGTGTATCCAACCTTTGATGGAGGAACACTCTTTTGTATTTGTATTGTGTAAAAATGCAAGGACTCTGAGAATCATAAATGAATAAATGCGAGAAGCTCAAAATAGCAAAAGAAATACATATTGTCACACTAGAACACAGTAGCTAGACTGTGATGGTGTCTTCCTATATTCCCAGGATGCAGAAATTTTCAGGAGGCTCATGAGATCAGGTCATCCTGGGCTACACAGCTAGCTATTAAGTTGATTCTGGGATATGTAGTGGGACCATGTCTCAAGGAAAAAAAATAAAAAGGATAAAAAAAACAGAATCAAAATGTGTGGAGAATCTAAGATTGGCATTACAAATAGATATAAGTGAAAGCCAGACTCATTTTAATAGTCTTATTTCCTATTATTTTCCCCAAGGCAAAGGAGCATATTATATGCATTTTTAAAGGTATGTAGCATTTTTAAGATACTTTAGGGTATATATGTGTGTTTTTGATTCTTAACTTGTACGCTAAATTCATTATTTTCTAAGTAGGTATATTTTTACCTGTGATTAAAATAACTTGGCTGATGACATAAAAGAAACCAGAGGGAAAATTAAAGTTTGGAGTATTGCTTACTGCACATAAAACTTCCTCTGGTACATATATCCAAATGAAATACTACATTAGACTGCTAAATGATTTGTCCTTGCCCAAAGCACCATCCTCCTGTGCAAGAATATGCGATACAGTCTATGAGCACTTCTGAATGAGTTAAAGCTCTTCTGAGATCCCCTAAAGCATTAGAAGTCTTAGTTCTTCTGGGCATGTCCTTGATGAGAGAGATCAAAAGTCTGACATGGACTCTCCTAAAGAGAAACTTGAATAATTTTGTTGATTAAGTTACATGTGCACCTCTACTGGGTTCAGCAAAGATTTACAGAATGTTTATCATGGCCAAGACATTGGAGTTCTTCAATGAATACACTTAGCCCCTACTTGGAAATCTAGAAATGAGGAGGCAGATAATTTCAACTGAAATGGAATGTATTCAGCAACATTTATTCAAACAGGCATCACCCATGAAGAGTATTGGTCAGACCTCCACCTATAAGATATACAGTATGTTTTTTTCTCCTCTGACCACTTTCAGACCTGATTTCACAACTAATTGACATACCTTTCTGTTGGATTATCATCCTGACTAATGACTTTGTTCTGAATGAAATGGTGTGGCACTCTGGGTTTTTTAAACCTTCTTTAGAGAGTATCTTTTTCAGAGATTGAGTTATGTCTGAAGGAACTTCAAAATTATTGTTATCTATGAATCATTGTGGCTAATAGTCTAGAATATAAGCTTGAGGTTGAAGAGAAGATATCTGTGTCTGTGTCTCTGTGTGTCTGTCTTTCAATTTGTGAAGGAGACAGAGCTTATTGTTGAGTTCACTAATTATTGCTGAGGCAATATTCATATTTTCTTACTTCGGATGGCCTAACATTCTAACTTTACAAATAATGGCAACACTGCATTTTTGCAGATAAAGCTCAGGGTTTCTGATCAAATGTTCTTATCCCTGCTGCAATTGAAACTCAATCCTGGAATTATATTTACCACAATGATCTGTTGCTTTATACCACTTAGAAATGTATTCCAGCTAAGCCCTTTTATTTTTAATCAATTGAAATTTTACTCTGAAGAAGGAAAGCAATTTTTCAATGCACACAAAGCATGTATGGCAAAACAAAAATGCTTTTAGACAAGACTCAAAGGTTTATTTCTCATTACTGTTGGCGTTCCTCTTTTCATTGAGACAGGCCACAAGCATATCTACTGTTGATCAGTTGACGGATCAGCAATTCTATTAAGATGAAAACTAACCTTGGAAATGTTTAGAAGGAAAGGGTGTCCTTTGATTTATTATGCCATTTTATGCTTGTGCCATTATTTTCCTTTCAGCTATTCAGGCCATGTTAAGTGGAAACATCTAGCGTTTTTAATAAAGTGCTTCATTCAAACTAAATATTAACCAGAAGCATTTTAGAAGTCTACTGATTAAAGTAAATGAAATAAAGATCATCCCATTTGTTCAATAGTGGAGAACAAGGCATAATGAACAGAACACAGCAACTGTTTTCTGATGACAAACTATCCTGTCATTTCTTTTTAGTGCCAGCTGAGGTCTGGCTGCTTTCCTGAGGAATTATGGGGACATTTGCCTATTTAGTAGGTGACAATGCATACAAATTATTTGTATCTTGATGAGAAATTATTGAATGAGAGCTGGTTCATTTTTGTGATCATATAAAGTTACTTTGAAAATAGTTGTTTTCTCATAAAGATTAATACCCATTGTGTCTAATATACCCATGGTAGCACACTCAAAAGTTATTCAGTGTTTCTTAAATTTTAAAATGCCATGCATATTTATCTATCTGTCTATTTTTGTTTACCAGAAATAAACTGAAACTAGACCCAGATATAACTTAAATCTCTGAAGGTACCAGAAGAAAGCTGAAGGTAAACTCTTTTTTGTAAAGATCTATTTTGTAAAGAGACTACCTTGACATTGGAAGTGCTACTGGGGAAGTGAAATGGTGATTACACCCTAAAAATGATCTCATATTATTAGTCAGGCTTAGGATCAAGAATGAGATTATTTTTATTATATGGTATGAATATCAAACTCTATCTATCTATCTATCTATCTATCTATCTATCTATCTATCTATCTATCTACCTATCATCTATCAATCAATCAATCTATCTATAATCTACCTATCTATCATCAATCAATCAATCAATCAATCAATCATGTATCATTTATCTACCTATCATCTATCATCCATCATCTATCTATCTATCTATCTATCTATCTATCTATCTATCTATCTATCTATCTCCATTTCATATTTAGAATCCCACAATATACTCTCCTTTCCATATTCTTAAATAGTCCTTAAATGAACATTCTGAAGTGATTTCAAACTTGTATTTTACTAAAGTATAGAATTTAGGAGAATCACTTTTTGGACAGGATGAAATAGAAACAGAAAGCAGAAACTGCAGATATTTGGTAAACAAATTATAACAATTCTTTATTTTATTTTAGTTTTTATACTTCTTATTCATCATAACATTTAATTATGTGCTGAAATAAATTTAACTTTAAAATTATAATTATTTAGAAACTTATTTGTAATATTAAAACTATAGCTGTATTGGCATTAGTACCAACTATATAGCTAATATATTAATAATATTAATTTTTTAATAACATGGATATTTAAAAATTTATAAGTTTATCAAGTGTAAAGCTAATTATATTTATCATCTCAAATAAGTATAAAAAGATCAATAGCTCCATTTTGAGGAAATCATTAGAAAAGCAGAAAAATTTCCTAGGCTGTATAAATGTGATGAGCCTCAGCAATAATGTCATTGGGGGAATATGGGGAAGTATATGGAGATGCTGTAATGAATAATAAAAAAGAAAAATAGAGCTGTGATTTTATAACTTGTCTGGTGAAAAACTAAAAGTGAACCCTTGATCTGTGCAAGCACTCATTGGCCAGAGCTTTACTGAGTCCCCGTAGTACCTCTGACACTGCTTGAGGCTTTGAGGGCACATATGTTAGCAAAAGAAACAGCCTTCCTAGAGCTGGAGTAGCAGAGGCACCAGGCTGGCAAGAAAATACTAAAGTAACTCTAGCCCTGTCACCAGCAAGAGTGTCGCCTTGAAAATGAACAAAATCACTTGCTTAACCTATGTCATTATACCTATGATTAGCCAAATTATTAGAAAAGAATGGCCCTTAAATACAGTAAAGCTAACATAGGATAAAGCACATTGTTTGAATTCTTTGTTGTTTCTTAGACTATTAATGTAATTGCACTCATTTAGTATTGCTATTTGCATATTTAAATTAAATGCAAAGAATAACCCACATTAAACATGATTCCAAGTGCTAAATCCCTGGATTTGGCAGATTTTTCTCCATGTCATTAGTATGAGTGTGTCTAAAAGTGAATGCAAGACTGAGTCATGAACATTTCATAAATTTTAACTTGTAATTATGATCCTCTAAATTATAAAAAGAATAAGTACCAGGGTTAGAGAGACAGCTAAGCAGGTAAAGCACTTGCCTTGTAAACCTGAGAAATTGAGTTTGATTACCCAAGAATATCTCTCTCTCTCTCTCTCTCTCTCTCTCTCTCTCTCTCTCTCTCTCTCAACAAATGCTCACCCATGCAATGTGAGTACTTGAATTCCTATCTCCAGAACCCATGTAGAACCTGCTGCTCAGCTACAACAAGAAGAGAAGACATAAAAATGCAAAAGAAAGCCCACAGACCAGGCAAGCCTTGCAAAGAGAGCAGTGAACAATGAGAGATGTTGTTCAAATGAGTTGGACATCCCCTCAGTTACAACATACACGGATGGATCCAGTGTGCCCACCGAGGAGGATACCCAGTGGATTGGGGACAGGGAGGAGGGAAATGGAAATACCAACACACTATTTGCTCATACAATGTATCTAATTTTGGATAATAAAGATTAAAAAAATCATTCTCAAATAAAAATAAATGAGGTGGACAGTGAGGACCAACACCAGAAAGTTGTCCTCTTACCACACCTGGGCTGTGGGAAACACACACATGAACGAGTGCACGCGCGCGCGCGCACACACACACACACACACACACACACACACACACACACACACTGAATTAAAGAGACCACTCATCTCTTCTACAAAGATGTAGTCAATCTCCTGACATATGAATTCTATTAACTTGTACATATTACAGAATTGTCATTCAAATGCCATCACTTCTGTCCTATGCATTAAACACATTTGTGGATTGTCTCTTAGTTGCTAACCTGCTCTGACTCCTGCATACACCATGAAGAATTTTAGTTGGATATTCATACCATGTAATAAAAATACTCCATTCTTCATCCTGAGCCTGACTAATAATATGAGATAATTTTTAGGGTATAATCACCTTCGCCATTACTCTTCCTCAAGTAGCACTTCCAATGTCAAGATATCCTCTTTACCAAAGTGATGTGAATTAAGAACTCAAAGAAAATTTCTTGTAAGCCTATAGTAGATTTATTTTTTTCCAATCCTAGGAATGAGTGTATAATCTCAGGACATGTGGCCAAATCTCCCATCTGGTTTTTCCTCATGACTACAGTCCCATAGTCACTTTGTTCCATATTTCTGGACCAGTGGTACAGTACATCAATAGAGTTTCCATTTCCTCAAAAATTCATAAGCACAATCTTTATTGTTCACATTTTAATCAGTATTCTAGTATTCTGAGCTTCCACCGTCATCACCCTTTAAACTGTGATTTTTGAAGCTTGCATTTCTTAACAGTTATTAATTCTAACTGCAGTGTCTTAAAAAAAGTTTACCTTCTGCTTCCTTCTGGTAGCTTCAGAGTTTTAAGTCTTACATTTGCGTCTAGTTTCAGTTGATTTTTGGTGAACAAAAGGGTTAAAATTCCAATCTTCAGAGTGTTTCTTTCCAGTTACCTGGGCACCATTTATCGAAGAGGCAGTCCATTCTCCGTTCTCCATTCGTTCTCAAGAAGCGGTTGGCTGTAAGTGTGTGGGTTCATTTCCAGAACCTTCATTTTCTGTTGTTTTTTGTGTGCTTGTCTTTGCTATGTTCAGCCCATATGATTTGAAGTCAGGTATCTTGTTTGCCTCTGGCTACATTGTTTTTGTTAATTTCTACATACCTGATAAGATTTGTTTTATAAAATTTAGTGCCCTGGCATACAATGCATTAGAATTGTCATATCTTGTTGAATTAATTGCCTGATCATTATATAAATGACCTTCGTTGTTTCTTCAATTTTTGTCTCAAAGTCCATTTTATTTCATATAAGAATAGTCGCTTTTGGTTGGTTTTAATTTTTGTTAAATATATTTTTCATCCTTCCAGTGTAGGTATCTTTGCTGATGAAATTAGTTTTGTAATGTTGAAGGCTATATTTTTATTGAATTTTTATGTGTTTCATATTTAGCTTTTATGTCTATCACATGCATTTTTTTCTGTCAAGTCTTTTAAGAGAATATAAATCAATCTTGGTTATCTACCCAGATAAGAAGTAGACTTCAGATTTAGTTTGGCTTTCACTAGCTTTCATGTACCACAAATTAAAAATACCTCTATTATCTTTAGTGAAAGTAGAAAGTCATTGGCTTCAGCAGTTTGCTGGATATTGATTGGCTCAGCATTCTTGAGTCAAGCACCTCCCCTTTGCATTGGAACACAGTAAATCCACATTTTCATTCGTTTCCCAACATTACAAGGGTCTCAGCACTTGCTAACTTTGTGTAAAAAGTTTAAAAAAAAGTGAGGAGAAAGGCACTTTTTTATTATTATTATTTTAAATCTGGCTGTACCTTGTCTTATGCATTCTCCGCAACCCTGAATTTCAAATGTGTCTTATTTTCAGCATCCCTGCATCTCTTCAGCTCCAGTTTTGGTCCTAACACGTATTTCCATCCTGTCCCTGAAGAAGAATATTTTCCTACAACATTCATCCAACTATATGATGTTTTTGCCAATGCCTTAGAGGGGAGAGTGTTCTTTTTCTTTTTTCCCAGGAGTTTGTGGCTTTGTTCTACAGGGAAGAGAAGGTGGTGGGTCTCACCAGGGTCTCACTTACTCTGCATGCTTAGGAGTTATGCTTCCTGTGCTGTTACCAAGCACTTTCATTAGGAACTGGCCTTATTTCTAAGCATCATTAAAGCCTTAGAAAAGACCACACAAATGAGTAAAATGATCTCTCCTACTGTAGCCCTGGAACAGGTTCTAAAGCATGTTAGCAGCCCACTCTCACTTGGCTGACTTCATTTTTGCTGATCTGTTCTTTTGGCTGTCTAGCAAAATTGATGTCAGTTAAGAAAGTGACTGCTTGCTGTGTCTTTCTGGAGGGGCTGCTTTTTTTCTTTATATGTGGAATTATAATGATGCTCCAAAAAAGATCTTTGAAAGTAGTACATTTTTAGATTTTCGTGTGCTTCTTGTAAAATAAGAATAAAACTCATTCAAGATTCTTTATCCTAGGTCGAAGCTACAAGAGTACTCATTTCCTTCCGAAGGTTTACCCATAAAATATTTCAATATTGTGCTGTAAGCAGAATAGTTAGTGTTAAATGTTATTTTGCACATTTCCACTAAACATTTTCTATGTGTGAAATAATATTTCAGAGGAAGCCATGAATAAAACAGAACTATCCATAAGATTTTGAAGTTTATGCTCTCACTGGGGTCAGGATACGCAAATAAATAATAGAAATAATGTGTATAAAATCATGGTACTATAAACTTTGCTAAATGATGCTAAAAAAAAGATAAAATAGAGAAGAGCAAGGGAGAAAGTTCTGCTAGTACAGCATGGCTGTAATTTTTTTTAAGTGGTCAAAGAAAGTTTCATTGAGAAGGTATAATTTGATCAAAGACTTCAAAGGAGGGAGTTCACCTCCTTTGTGGATGTCTGGGATGGAGACATAATTTCCTGGATATAAAATAGATGGTACAAAAGGCCATGAGATAAGGGCAAGCTTGACATTTGTGAGAGAACAAGGAGACCAAGGGGGATGAGGAGGTGGGGGAAGGGGAAGAGAGGATAATGTGATGTCAGGGAGGTGGGAGATGGGCAGGCCGAGCCGGTGTGCTCCGCTGGCAATATCTTTGGCTTTTGTTCAGAGGGATGTTGGATGTGGAGTGGAGGAACAACAGGTTCTGACTTTCATTTCACAAAGTATCACTTCAGCCACTAGGCTGGGAATAGTCTGGGGTATTGAGCACGAATGGCATAATCAAATTGTCATGCCATTTTATAAGGGTGACCTTTAAAGAAGATTTCTCCTTTGAGTCCAATTCAGAGTTCTTTCTCCTTTCCAGTAAAATTGTATTTAATTGTCAAAAATGAAGCATGACTTTATTCTACAATTAATGAGACTTAAAATACTAAGCTGCAAATCATAATGGCTTAAACCACACAACAGAAAGATAGGAAGAATATGTATTATAGGTAATCAACTTTTGTGATCTCTCTGTTTTGTCATTAATCATATATATTTCTAAAATTATGAAAGCAATAGACAATAGATTTATAATATTTTCTTCCTGTTAAATTTATTCACATATATTTCAATTATTTTTCATTCAATTAGACAGGGAAGTAATTGTACTTAAAATACTGTAGTTCAAAGAAAAGAGGAACAGATATGACCTCTTAAGGTAAGTTTTATGCCATTCAACACTCCAGCTCATGAAATAAAATCATTGTGTAAAAATTTGTTTTCAGGGCCTGGAGAGATGGCTCAGTGTATGTGGCACTTGTCTGCATAACCTAATAACCTGGGTTTAATTTCCCAATATCCAAATAAAGCCGGATGCATAAAGTGGCCCATGAATCTGGAGTTTTGCAGTGGTTGGAGGCTCTGGTGTGCCCATTCTCTCTCTGCTTGAAAATAAACAAACAAATAAATAAATGAATAAATACGATTATTTTTAGTGCTTCAAGAGGTGTTGACATAGTTTGCTGTGTGCTGATATGATTAGTAGAAAGCAATGCTTATTGTGCTTACAGGGTCAGACTAAAAATTTTAGCTATTGAAATTTGGGAAGTAATACTGATAAAGAGTATACATATATTTCTACTTGTATTTTTTAATATTTTAATGATACAATTGAGAAAATTTAATAACTATGCATAATTTTTCATAAAACAGTAAATTCAGTTCAGTTTAAATGTATGTTTTTCCAATTGCATATTGTCTCTATCCCCAAGTATACCAAATTTGGATATATAGGTCATCTTATGCACTTCTGTATATCAAATGATCAAGCAGTGTCTACAGAAGAGGCATTCAGTATTCTTATTGTTCATTAGTTAAACTGTGATAATAATTAATAACGTAATTATTATTGAAACATCTTTCCTATATAAAGTTACCTTCGTGCTCTATAGCCACACAATTTATAGATATTTTACATGCTATAAGTTCATAACTAAACACCTTTCTCAAGTTTTGGTGTTCTGTGGGTTGCTTTT
This sequence comes from Zapus hudsonius, assembly GCA_004024765.1. Classification (NCBI taxonomy): domain Eukaryota; kingdom Metazoa; phylum Chordata; class Mammalia; order Rodentia; family Dipodidae; genus Zapus; species Zapus hudsonius. The sequence continues at coordinate 11,409 of PVHP010011023.1, forward strand.
TTTGCTTCCACCATTGATTTAGCTGTTTAGCTCAGAAACAAGGGGGCGTCTGTGACTTATTCCAGAACTCTGACTCTTCCATGCAGTCATTGATTAAATGGCTTAGCTTCTACATCTGATGATTTTCCAAAAACTTGTGTGTCTCAATACCAGTGTCACCTCAGTTAAAGCCATGATCTAGTGTTTGATTTTCTTTTAGCATCTATGTGTGTTTTTGTGTGCGTGTGTGTCTGTGTATGCATGTGTGTCTGTATGATGTGCACACACACATGTGTGTGTGAGACAGTGCACACATACCACAGCACTCATGTACCCCATAGTACGACCACAGCTTCGGTCCTCACCTTCCACTTGTCTTGAGACAGGGTCATTTGGCCCTTGCATATGGCAGGCTGGCTCGCAGGCTAGGGACTCCCCTGCCATTTCACTGAAGGCCCACTATGCTACAGACTTGTGTTACTGTATCCCGTTCTACATATGCTCTGGAGAGTCAAACTTGGGACCTCACACTTCTGTGGCAAGGGCATTTCTCACAGAGCCATCTCCCCTGCCCTGCAGTTCTGACTGTGATGATGGAAATAGCTGTATGTGTTATGATTCTATTTTCCTCAGAAGGAGGACATGCATTCAGATTGACTTTCTCATTTCCTTGTTCAACTGGTAGTTATACATTTCTCTTAAGATGATGCAAAATTTCCCAGTGTGATCTAGAAATCCAGACGTAATCCATCTTCACCCCTAAACATTTCATGACCTACTGTGTTTTCGTTTCCATCTGTATTTTTCATGATTTCCTACATTTCTTACTCTGCATGCTGAGTATCCCATTGGAGGCTTTACTATTTCCTGGGTGCCTACCTGCTTCCCCTACTCTGACCTCAACTGCACCTCACTGGAAGTCTAATTCTTCCTCATAAGTTCTCTTTATAAGAGGTTCACTTCTGAGATTGGAACTTAATTATTTTTTGATATATGTTATTTTTCTGTTTATTTTACTTTATAAATCTATGATTTTTTCTATACGATCTTCAGAGTGAGCATGCAGTGTTTTTCTGCCACACTCTTTATTTGTTCTATGCTTGTTGTATATTTCACAACAATATATTATTAGCACTATGACGTTTAAATGCTATAAGTTGTGTTGCGAGATTTACTCCTAGCTCTTTGGGTCACATTACACAAGTCTGTGAAGTGAATTGATAGATGAATTTCCAAACATCCTTTTGAATCAAACTCCATTTCATCAAGAAATGATGAATGGTAGAAATCCTACTCATCATTTCACAATAGTTTCAAAGTAATTTTGAATTTTATACTTTTAATCTTATATTTTCCTATAAATTTGAACTATACTTTTGAAGATTGGTTTTCAATTTTTTTAAGAAATACATAACAAGGATTAGTATCATAATAGAATCATTAACATTCCATAGAAAAGAAATTTGATTTCATTTCAAGTATAAGTTGGAAATTAATATCTTTAAGCAAAAGAACTTATATGCTTGGCAAGCATCCAGTTTGTAGTTAAGAAATAATGACTTCGTGTATAAGATTACCTCCTAAGAATGATCTTTGGGTCTATTTAAAAAATATAATTTTCAAATTGTTTTAAAGTATATTTTCCTCATTATTAGGTATTTGAGAGTTCTCAGTTTCATCTTTGAAAATGGTAGTACATGTAGTCAAACTCTATTTATGCTTAAAGTTGAAATTACATATAAAGTAGCAAAAAACTAAACACAGAAAACACTGCAGAAAATAAAAACACATAAACATCAAGTAAATGAAGATTTTAAGAGCTCTACAGAAAGAGAGCCATCATATTTCAACATTTCTAGTAAGCAGAATTTATGAATTCACAGTGTGAATTTTCACTGCTCTCTTTTGGTGAAGATGTCAGCGGCATTTGTAATGAGGAATAGATACCAAAGCTCTAATATCATTAATATATGCCAAGTATTACTCTTCTTATGACACTATTTATCACATTGTAATTAATCTTTAAGGAAGAAAACAGCTATTCTTCTCAGATATGGACCAATAACTCTCAGCAAAATTAAATCATCTTTCAGAAATGTTCCATTCCTTGGTGCTCATAATTCAGTGCCAATGGGTATAAGTCAGATCTTATTATATATATATATTTAAATACATTCCATGTTATGCATAAAATTTCATTCTGCATTTGAAATCAGATATTTTTCCTCAAAGTCAATTGCAGTATTGTAATCAGTATCCAAAGGTCATTTACTAACTATCATATGAACTTGAGCCAAAGCTGGAAAATGTTAGAACAAACGTTATAAAGAATCACTGAGTGGATGGGTCACTATAAGCAATCCATTTAGTTATTTGTACTCTCATTTTAAGCTCTACCTCTTCAATATATACTTACTAACATAATAATGACCATTTTTTCTAGGTTAATTTGCAACTCATTCAAGTAAGCATCACAGTACATAAACAGAAAAATGGCACTGTGTTCTAAATATTTGTGTTCTACCTGACAGATTCATATGTTGAAGTCTTGATGCCTAGGGTGCTAGCATTACGGGGTAGGATATTTGAGAGACAATTAACTGAAGAAGGACATATAATGATAAATGGGACTAATATATTGTAAAATTGGCCCCAGGGAGTTTGTTCCATCTGTGAAGACTAGAGAATGATAGCCATCATGAGGTGGGAAACAGGTCCATACCAGATTCTAATCCTAGATGTCTTCCAGAAATGAGGGTACCTTTCAGTTGTCTGCAGGTTATTTTTGATCCATTATCCCTATTTTGGTTTGGGGAATTGAACCTGGGCAGTGAAGCTTTGAAAGCAATTGTCTTAAACTGCTGAGCAATTTCATCATCCCAGTAATTCACATTAGTAAGTAAAAATTTAGTGATACACTATATAATATAAAAAAAAGAATATTCAAGGCAAATAAGCATAGATCATCCAAGTTCATAACTTCCATCCATTTTCTTCTCCCAGGATTTCCTGGTTCATTTCCTCAGATTAGCAGATTTCATGAAAAGCATGAAGCAACTTCCTTTTTACTTGAGATATTCCAGGGCACCTGCTCCTATCCATTTCTATCAGACAATAATCATTGTTATTATTTTTTAAGTCAGTGACTTTTATTTGTGATTGAATCTCAATATTGGGTTTGCAAACTAGGTAACATTAGCATTAATGCTTTAAGATCCTCTCTACAGCAAAGTGATTTTATCTTTACCCTCTTAGAAATTCTGTTTTGCTTTTCCAAGTTACATTTTATGAAATTAAACACAAGTCCTCATATATGCATTTGTTGTTCCTTTTTGACATCTATATACTAATATACTAATAAATATTAAGAAATAATAGTGGAGTATTAATCTAATAACCATGATACTGTCAGTGACCTAAAATATTCTTTTCTGGACAATATATGAAAAAGTCTCATATAATATAATCAGAAATATTCAAAATTGTTATATGGGATAGATATATGATGTAATAAAAATCAATATATAACAAATACACTGGTTTAATTATGCACATTAATGATGTTATTGGTAGCACGATCTATTGAAAAGTAATTAAGAAATATTTGGCATCATTTTCAAGTGAATAATAGAGAAATTGTTTAACCCACAATATGGTAAGGAAGTGATCTTTCTGGGGAAGGATTTGATCTCTCCCCTTCCTGCTGAACTGTTAATGGATCCACTCTTGTGCAGAGTGCCTGCTGCTAATCTCAATTGCTGACAATCCAAGATGGCAATGGTCATGTGACACTTAGTATTCCTAGACTTGATTCATTGTTTAGGTATGTTTAGCATTGCTTTTTTTTATCAGTGGTATAGAACCATGGGTGTATTCCAATGAAACAAAACCTGCTAAACAGGTGTTCTGGTGTGATTCAGGTGTCTCCGTTAAATTTATGTGTTCTGAATCTTTGAATCCTAGTTTATGGCAACTTTGGAATTGGAGATCCCCTAGAGGCATGTTGTTGGGGACAGGATTATGGTTGTTGTAGACAGCTTCCCTTGCCAGTTGTCCATCTGATGTTGGCCAGGAGGTGATGTCCAGCTTCTGCTCATGCCATCGTTTTCCCTGACACCATGGCCAAATAAGTAACCTTCCTCCTACAAGAAGCTTGTGGTTGGATGGATGTTTGTCCCAGCAAGGAGAAACTGACCCAACAATATGGTTGTCCAGTTCTTGTGCTGGATATTGCTCCAAAACTGAGGCACCAAAAGTGATTTAATCTGGGCCTGGGTAAAGGCCTATGTAAAGGCCCAGTTTAATTCACTTTTGGGGTCTCATTAATATAAACAATGAGATTTAGTAATGAAGTTACCAAGCATGAGGGGTCAGTCTAGATATGTCTGTTTACCTCTGCCCTTCTTACATTAAGGCTCTAACAAATTCTGGGCAGTGTCATTAAGAATCATCCTATTTTCAGTCTCAAACATGGGGAAGGACAAGTGACATCATAGCCCTTCATTTACCAGTATGTCCTCAAATAAGTTGGCTTTGATTTTAGGAGATGTTATTAAAATTAGTATATTGATATCCATATTTATTAATTAATAAACTAAATATTCCATTATGAAGACTATAATAAACTGTGGTCTATTTATTGAAACTTGAGAAATCTGCCTGGATTTACTACTCTAGATAAAGCATATAAAAGTAAGTTCTACTAAATTCTACTCCTTAGAAGAATTCTAAAATTTTCATAGAGACAAAAATTAGCATACAACTTTTGGTCATGAGTAGATGTTATAATAAAGACTTACTATATTGCATAATGTTAAGAGGTCACTTTAAAAACAATGTAGAGTTTGTTAGATCACCCAGGACACACATGAATAAAACCCACAGAGAAAAAAAATTATATAATCACTAAATGTGTGTAGCAATTTCCTCTGTTTTGAAATATTTCCTTCAAATAAGAGAGGCCTGCAAGACTCAGGACGTGAGTGAAATTTAAAAAGCCCAGGAATCTCCTGAAACTTAGATTAATCCATGATGCCCTTCCCAAAGTTTTTTTTTTCTTTTTTTTAAAACTATGATTGAATGCTGTTCACTGGGCATGACCATCGCCATCTTGGATTGTGAGCAACTGAGATTATTCACAGAAGATCTGCCCAAGTGTGGGTCCATTAACATTCCAGTATGAAGGGGAGACTGGCTCAAGAGATCACATCCTTCCCCAGAACATATAGGCAGTTAATGGTTGCTACTAAGGAAGAGCTCACAAGGTTCCACCTCTCATATAATTAGAATAAGAATCTTAAGCATAAAATGACCCAATTTCTGTAGAATCAAATCTCTAAAAAGAGATAGAATTGGAAAAGAACTCAAAAGGCACCACCATCTCTTGTCAGTTTGGTAGGCAGAGACATTCTCTCAGTACTGGTAAGGAGCCTATGTACCTATAAATAATTCTTTATCCAGGATCCTCCAAGAAACCCTAGTAAAATGCATGATCAAAACAATAACAAAAAACACACACATGAAATTATCGAGAGAACTATCTAGGAAAAGAAAGAGGAAATAACTTGATAAAATAACTTCACATTGAATATATGGTTCCTCTGACTAAAATTGAATTTGATTGCGTCTTGAGGTTTTTCTTCTCAATATAAACTTTCTCTATATGTAAGAAAATGGCTTACTGAAGAAAGTTTTACAGGTAGCAAGTCTTGTTAGAAGGCCTTCCTGCTGCTGTTTGCAGTGCTGTGACAGAGGTGATGTCCACCCCTCTGCTTGTGCCATCATTTTCCCTGCCAGGATAGAGTCTCCCCTGGAGTTCATAAGCCAATAAACCCATTCCTCCACAAACTGCTTTTGCTTGGGTTCTTTCTGTGCAGCAAGAGATTAAGTTGACAACAAAAAATAATAGCATACATGAAAGATTTTGTTTAAAAAAGAACATGAAAATTTATTAAAAACAGCAACTAAGCTTATGACATCTCTTGTGACCATAAGAGCTTTTTAGTACCACTGTAATTTTTTCTTTTGCCAAACAAAACTTCCTAACTGAAGAATGGCCCAAAGTCTCAACAAATGTCAGTGAGTGTTCAAGGCATTATGGGAACATTGGCACACAAAACCAAAAAACAGTCTGCATGAGAAAATTGATCAAAGGGTACAATATGCTTCAAGCATCACAGAGAGATGAGTTTTGATGTTTAATTTCCATTACTTAATATACAATATAATGCCACAAGAAAACAATATTTCTTTTCGAACTTTTAGCCAGGAGTTAGGAGTTCTTAATTGCATATTCAGTTAGGAGATGGAAAATCAAGGCTTTCACCCTGAGAATGCATGAATATGTGGTTTAAAAATGGCTTTTGAGAAAAAAAATCCAAAAATCTCATTTAGAAGTGATCTGTTGCTATAACAGCACAGCTTCCCAGCCAGAATCCCATGTTGTTATGGAGGCTGGCATGCAGTTCTCAAGATGATGGCAGAGCTACACTTTCCAGAACCCACTGGATCAGGGTGTTTCTCCCATCAAAGGATGGGTCTTGCAGGACAGAATTTTCTTATGGTGTGGATAGTCTTCCAAGTGCAGAAAAAAGTGGAGGAAATAAGGTATTATGAAACCTGTTATCAGAACTAGCAAGCCATAATTCTGCCACATCCAATTGACCAAAACAATTTCATAATTAAATTCAGATTTCAAGAGTAGGGAAATAGATTCTATGTTATTAGTAGTTAACTGAAAACCCCACTGGATAGAGCACTCCTACACTGATGTCATGTCCATGGAGACTCCCCAGCTGGATCATAATTTTTACTTCTTCTTAGAACTGGCCTTAGCACACTATAAATACCTTGAATCACATGGAGCAGTGATATAAACACATATATCGCTTATATCTTTCTGCCTCCATCTACTTAGCTCATGCTCAATGTTGTTTTTTAATTAATAAATAATATATATGACTACAGCTAGGTCCTATGACAATTATTAGTAAAATTTTTATAAAATAAGCAACAAATGATTTGGCTGAATTGCAGGGGTTTGTGTATGTGTGATGGTGCTGGTGATGGTAGTGGTGGTGTGTGTGTGTGTATGTGTTATGTGGTATAGTGTGAAGTGTTTGTGTGTATGTGTGGTTTGGTAAGGTGTGGTATGTGTATGTGTAATATATGTGGGTGCATGTCTGTGTGGGGGTGATTGTGTGTGTGTGTTTGTGCAAGTGTGTGTGTGTGGAGGTCAGAGGTTGATGGAAGTCTTCCTCTACTGGCATCCTGTTTATTTCCTTTAAGGCAGGTTATCTCATCTACTCCCATAGCACACTGATTCAGCTACTCTGTCCCTTGAACTTGTTGTGCAACTGGGATTTCAGGTGGCTATCATGGCCACCTGGCATTTATGTAGGTTCTGAGAATCTGAACTGTGGTCTTCAAGCTTGCACCACAAGCTCCCCAGTCTCTTATTTTGTGATTATGAATTGTACTTCAAGGCTGGGGAGATGGCTAAATGGGTAAAAGGATTGCTGCTTAAATTCAAATTAATAGCACCCACATAACATGCCAGACATAGTGGCACATACCTTCAATCCAACCCTAAGAAAGTAGATAGAGGATAATCCCTGAAGTTCACTTGCCAGGCAGTTTAGCCATATTGAGGTGTTGGCTCAAAGAGTAAAGTGGAGATTAATTGAGGAAAATATCTAATGTCAATCTCTGACCTTCACACATGTGTTTACATGCAGTTGAACACATAGGTGCTTCCACATACATGGGAACATTAAACACACATGCACATACAGATGACACACATGCATGCTCACACATGCAAAAGTGGGCTTTATGAGAGTTTTTTTCACTTCAGAGTAAACAGAGACTTTATTGCTGTCACAAAAGTCATTCGCAATGGAACATAAACTACAATGAATAATTCTATAAAATGAAATTTATGCGAGCAAACATATGATGAAAATCTGCATGATCTTGGGTTGGGTTATGCATTTATACATGAAATATCCAAATAAAAATACATGAAAATAACAACTTGCTAAAATTGCTGAAATTAAGAAGTGAGAGGATAAGAATTTTTTTCACAAAACACATGTCTGATTAAACACCTTTAATCAAAACATATAAATATGGGCTGGAGAGATTGCTCAGCAGTTAAGGCGCTTGCCTGCAAAGCCTGAAAACCTGGATTTGATTCCCCAGTACACATATAAAGCCAGATGCACAAAGTGACACATGCATCTGGAGTTTGTTTGCAGCAGCTAGAAACCCTCTTGCTTACACTGTCTCTCTTTCTCTTTGCTTGCAAATAAATAAATGAAAATATTTTTAAAACCATATGAATAAGTTAAAATTAAATAATAATAACATAAAGAATAGATTTTAAAACTGAGCAAGAGTTAGGCACCTCACCACAAAAGATATAGAGAATTAAATACATTATGACAACATATTCCATATTATTTTTCTTAGAACAATTCACATTGAAACAATAAATATCATGACTTACATAGAAGGACTAATATTCAAAGCACACCAACTTATTCCACAGTGTGTATTCACCCTATCAGAAAGCCACTGTGCCCTCAAAATCTTAGATATGAACATTAATATAATTTCATTCATAGATACTGACAGCATCTATGGACAGTAGGTGCCAGAAATCTGTCAGAATTGTGGTGTGTAGATAACGAAGGGTGGAAAGCTAGAATGAAGTCATTTATAAGAGTTGGAATTATTGTTTATTTTAGTTATTTGCAAGCAGAGAGAGAGAAAGAGACAAAGAGAGAAAGAGATAAGAGTGACACACTGCAGGAGTTTGGCCTTGTCTCCTCTCTTTTTTCCTAAAAACTCCAGCCCCTGGTAGGCCTCAACAAACCCTGATAAGCCCATGCACCTTAAGGCCTGAGTTTACTGGAGCTCACATAACTCAGCTAACTAGCATGGGCAACAAAAAAGTTTCAAGGTCACAGCTTGTCTGCAGCCACTGCCATCTGTTACATGCATAAAGACACATAATTCCTGCCACTTGGGGCTGAGAAAGCCCCCCCCCCCCAATTATCTATACAAACCAGGCATCATTGACAGGTTACTGCCCCCTGCCAATCCCTTCATGAAACATTCACAGACCTTCCTGCCCCTGCCAATCCACTTGCAGCTTTTGCTCCTGACCCTCCTTTTCCCTCCTAAATAAAAACACCCTTCCTGAAATAATAAATGAGCTCTTCACTGCCAGTGTCTCCCAGGTGGCTATGCCTGTTGCCTCACCACTGTCCCAAGACTCTGTCCACCCATGTGTATGAACTGGGGTGGTAGTGTAAAATGACCCCCCCCAAGGAATCCATGAACCACATAATATGGTATAAATGATTACACATAGAAATATCAATAGATGTGTGCATTTATATCAGTTATTATTTGTGTATATGTTCCCCTAGTATGTAAGCTGAAAAGTCCTGAAAAACCAATGACACCTCTGTGACAAAGAGCATACCTAGTGCACAGATCTTGATTTTTTTTTTTCTGAGGTAGGGTCTCGCTCTAGTTCAGGCTGACCTGGAATTCACTATGTAGTCTCAGGGTGGCCTTGAACTCATGGTGATCCTCCTACCACTGCCTCCCAAGTGCTGGGTTAAAGACGTGCGCCACCTCACCCAGCCAGATCTTGATTTTCAATTCAAGATAAAGAACTTTATACAAGGATCCTTTGAGAAATGTTTGATACTCAATGTAAACATATACAAAATTAGTGAAATTAAGCACTTTGCAGTAGCCCAAAGTAAAGAACGTCTTAAATGCAAACACACAATGGTTTGAGTGTTTTATAGTGACATATGCTAACTGGAATATTTCCTAATGGTTAGAATGATAGCACTTTGAGTGAAAAAGTAGATTAATATTGTATTACAACTCACAGTATGAAGTAACCACCAGTTTATATTTATGTTAATAAATGATCTAATGAGAAATAACTGCATGAATGAAGATAAAACAAATTTCCGTGGAAAAGAATTCTCAAAAATTTCCATGGAGTTTAGTCTCAAGGAGATGATGCACATACCACCTTCCTCCCAGAGTACATTAGTTAAAGAAGTTAAGGAAAACTTTGAAGTAGAGAAATTAGAAATTCTACCTAGTCATATAATCAAGGTTAATATCAACAATAATAATTCATGTTAATTGCACTACCCTTGATGTCCTCTGATTAGACATGCATTCCACCTCTGTGACCCTTCTCCCCTTCTCCCCAAACCCACACTAATTATATAATTTCATATATATATATACATATATATGTATATATATATATGAAAAACATAGAATGAGGTTGGGCTATAAAATTCCATGGATTTTGGATATTGAAACTATCAAGTTCATCAAAAATAGGAAAAAAAATACACTCCAAAACCACAAAGAAACCCATGGTTGGTGATCAGTTAATGTAATGTGGTATCCTGCTGGGGATCCTGAAGATAAGTCTAAACTCAGCATAAGGTATGAATTTTATTTAATAACAGTACATCAATATTGATTCATAAGTTGTGATAAACATACTTCACCAAAGTAAAATTAATCATGGTGAAGCCTAGGTTTGTGTGCATGTAGATTATCTACTATTTCTTGACATTTCTTTAAATATAACTCTCTTAAATTTAAATGTTAAGAATACTTTAGCTCTCTAGTCATAACCACGAAAAACATTTAGCTCCAGACTACAGAAGGCAAGTGCCATAAAATTTTATTTAACAAAATATATACAGCCCAATATTTTTTAAGTTCCCTATAAATTTCACTTGTAAATGCCTTTTAAAATTTTTCTCAAGCATTTCTTAGGAGCTACTTGAATTTTTAAAATTTCTTCTATCTCCAATTTTACATTTCAGTAGCTCTGTACTAACTGCTCTTCTAACATTAAAAACATGGCATTGTACTGTTGTGAGCTGGGTAGAAATGAAAGCCCAGTTTCTCTCAGTTGTCTGTTATGGAATCAGTTTTGACATCGTGTTTACATAGCAACAAAGGGACACAACACTGATGACTTTCCTGAATGGTAAGCCAAGTTGTAATTTTATCCATATGTTTTCCACAAATGGTTCATCAATTATTGATTAGGCTTAATGAGTATGCTAATAAGCAGAACTCAAGTGGCTTCTTTAGCCCTTCTGTGCTTTCCAGGTCCTCATAAATTTTTGAAACGGTGACTGCTAGCAATAGATTATGGATTACTGCCAAGAAGCCATAATGCAGACCACATATGGTGTTCAAGGGCTGATGTTTGTCCTTTCAGGAGAGATCTGAAAATGTACTTTGTGACATTTGTTCTCAAATGTAAATTAATTTATATGGTTTTCCCTTGTGTACTTGTTCTACATCTTGCTCAAGTTCACAGGCAACTACTGAATGCATATTTTGCTTGTGAAGCTTGAACTGTGGAAGATCAAATCCGAATCCCACTGTGTTCGGGGAGAGTTATGGTGGCCTACATTTCCAACAAAATTTTCTGTCCACTGTATTCACTTTAAGAACTTGGGGGAGAGGGGACTAAGGAGGACAACAGGAGAGGAACATGATCAAATTACTAAGTGTTCATATACTAATGTTCTCAATTAAAATTTTTTAAAACTCATATGAATGCAAAGCTATCAATACAGTTTATTGGACACTTACTATTGGTGAAGTTCTGAAAACATTTACTTGGACCTGACTCACTTACTTTCACTTTCTAAATCACAATTGGTTGAGGAAAATTTCTTTTTTAAAAAATACAGTAACCTATTTTGATGATTTTATCAGAAGGTATGTTAAAAAACCTGTTTTAGCTAATAACGTACAAGCCATGTTCAGAGTATAATGAAAATATGATTATTGCAAGTTAAACAGACTACAAATTTGTATTCACTGATATATCAATTATTAATATAATTTGATGTTAAAATAATACACTCTCTTCCTGATATGAACTAACTGGTACCTTCATAAAATGGAGAATGGAGGAGGACAAAAAGGAGAGAAACTAAAAAGAGTAAGGACTAGCTTAAAATAGGAGGGTCCTCAGGAGTTTGGGCACAGGAGGATGGAGACACAAGAAAATGATCATATTACTCTAAAACTTCTTGTCATAGTCAGCCACATGCCACTGGGATGAATCTTCAAACCAGGTATGATTTGGGGAGGAAAATATTTATTGAACAGATCCAAGCAGAGACAGAGATAGAAGCCCACCACCAGCACCACAAGCAAGCACATTCCAAACTGATTAACAAGAAAAACTCCAGGCTTGAGCTCAGACTGCATTTTGCATATGTATATCTAGAATTCCAGACCCACCCCAGAAACAACTTAGGGCTGAACCCTATTATCTGGCCAAGGTGACACACTCCCTCTAGCCAGACTGGCTGGAGACAATTTACAATTTTAAGAAGCCTTTAATTCTTTTGGGGGCCATCTATTCAAAACTAACACAGTTCTCACTTTTGCCACAAGGACTAATACAGACAGCCCATGGAGGAGGATATACAACTGATCAGGGATGGGGAGGGGGGGAATTGGGGAATTCGGGATAACAACGCATGGTTTGCCCACTAAATAATGTAACTCATTATGGACAATAAATATATATTTTAAAAAAAAATTCAAAAGAAAGAAAAACATGACTGAAAAGCTATTAATAGGGTTTTTTGACATAGTTATGTGAATTTCACATTATCTATTTGGAACTTATGTTTTCACCAATTTCCCTCTGGATGGGGTGGGTATTGAAACAATGATTTGATAATAATACACATATAGAAAAATGTTCACCTGCAAAACTGTAGATGTTATTCGTCTGTGCATTCCCATTATAACTTAAATTTGTAGAAATTTGTTACTCAAAAAGGCTGAAATATTAAGAGATTTAATGGCACCAAGCCACATTGGAATAGCAAAATTATTGTAGGTATTCACAGAAAAATGCATTATATAAAGATCACTATTGAATATGCTCCTCACAATCCCATAAAGAAAGCTATGTGATAACATGCAAGACTAATGAACACTGAAATCAGTAAGATGGTTTTTATTTTGTTGCTTTCATCTTTTAATGAGTCACATATTTAATATTTCCTGATTCTGATACATTAAAATACTAACTTATTTTAGAATATTTTAATTAAGGTAATAGTGCTTATGCTTTTAGTTTGAACTTAGCAAAAATAAATAAATATCAAGTTAGCTAGCACAATTCCACAAAGTCAGACTGTTATTCTTAACCACTGAGCCATCTCTCCAGCCTATGCAGACTGTTATTCTTATCAGAGGAATCATGCCAAGGCTAGAGAAGTAAAACCATAAGAATAAGTTAAAGAATGGCCTGGACTAACCAAAGAGGTGAAAGAATCATATAATGAAAACATAAAAACACTCAAGAAAGAAATTGAGAATGATGTGAAAAGATGGAAAGATCTCCCATACTCCTGGATAGGTTGAATTAATATTGTGAAAATGGCAATACTCCCAAAAGCTATATACAGATTCAATGAAATAGCAATAAAAATACCAGCTTCATTCATTGAAGACATAGAAAAAATAATGTCCAAATTTATTTAGAATGGCAAAAGACCTCAGATATCCAAAGCCATCTTTAGTGAAAGAAGCAGTTTAGGCAGTATCACCATACCAGACATAAAGATACACTACAAAGCCATCATAACAAAAACAGCATGGTACTGGCACAAAAATAGACAGACCAATGGAATAGAAGAGAAGACCCTGCCCTAAGCTTGAGCAACTCTAGTTATTCCATATTCGATAGAGATGCCAACAATGTTAACTGGTGTAAAGATAGCATATTTAGCAAATGGTACTGGACAAATTGGATAAATACTTGCAAGAAAATAAAACTAGACCCTCTCCTCTCACCATGTACAAAGTCACCTCCAAATGGATCAAAGATGTCAACATAAGACCTGAAACTCTAAAAACCCTGGAAGAAAACATTGGGGGAACTCTCTATGAGATAGGAATAGGAACAAACTTCCTGAACAAACCTCAGTTAGCCCAGTAAATACAACAATAACAACCAAGGGGATCTCATCAAGGCAAAAAGCTTCTGTACAGATAAGCATATCATACTCAAAGCCAATAGACCACCATCAAACTAGGTATTAATCTTTGCCAGCCACAATTCAGATAGAGGTCTAAATCTAGAACATATAAAAAACTCAAAAAAATTAAATAAAAAAATTATCAAACAGCCCTCTCACAAAGTGGGGAACTGAACTCAACAGGGAATTCAAAGAGGAAGAAATACAAATGGTCATCTCCCATTTGAGAAATTGTTCAATGTCATTAATCATCAGAGAAATGCAAATCTAAACAATGAGATTCCACCTCACTCCAATCAGAATGGCAATCATTAAAAAATCTAACAATAATAGATGCTGGTGAGGATGTGGGGAAAAAGGGACCCTCATTCACTGCTGGTGGGAATGCAAACTTGTATAACCACTAGGGAAAGCAGTGTAGAGGCTCCTGAACAGGATAGATATAGAGCTACCTGCTGACCCAGCTATACCTCTACTGGTATCTAACCCCAAGTTTCCTTGCTGAAGTACAGAGACATTTGCTCAACCATATTTACAGCAGCTTATTTCATAATATCAAAAATCTGGAAGCAACCCAAATGCCCATCACTGGATGAATGGATATCAAAGTTGTGGTGCATATACACTATGGAATTCTATGCAGCTGAAAGGAAAAATGACATAATGAAATTTAAAGAAAAATGGACAGACTTGGAGCTGATCATTCTTAGCAACCACACATGAGCAGAGAGCCAAGTGTTGTTCTAACCATGTTAAACCAGAACATTAAGAAAATCTGTCAGTGAAGGGAGAGATTCTAAAAGGGAATGGAAAGAATTAGTGGGAGATGGGAATGTGGAGGGGGGAAATGGGGAGAATGGGAGGGTGGGGGGACTGATACAGTAAACTAAACTAATAATGAATTGACACCATAAAACCCTAGCTTATATACAATAAGCTCCCGAGGAAGCTGAGGGCACCACCTGGTAAGAGGGGCCATGAATAGAATGGGAGGAAGCATAACCTCAAGAATAATTGCTTAGGCCTGCATCTCCCTGTCCCAGTTATTTCTTCCTTCCTACACTGAGCTGTTGATCAAAGAGACCCCAAGATCCCCAAAAATGGCAGTGAAAGCTCTTGAATACCTGTCCCAGGCCTAAATTAAGACCCTATTGCTGAAGAAATCACAGAGTGGCATCAGACAGCACCAAGAGATCCTGATAGATACAGAATTGTAACCAGCTCCCAGATGGTAGCATGTGTAGCACTGGAAGGTGTTTCATGAGCTGCCAGGGGAAAGTGGTCAATGATATGTGGAGAAAGCAGAGACCACTGATATACAATATAGACAGTTGTCACAAGAATGCTGAACACAAGGCTGTATGGAAGAGACCAGCAAGTCAAGAAATGCTCATCTGTGCAATAGTGGTGCTAAACCGAGGAGGGTAATCAACAGCTTCATGATTGGCTAAGAGATCCGTGTAGTGACAAGGAACTCTTAACTGGAAGTGGGATCCATGGCAAAATCCTATGGGGACCAAGATCTCGGGCTCCACAGGGAAATTCCCACTACCAGAGAGCTACAGAGAGCCCACACCCATTAGGAGCTAGCCAAAACAGTGATGTTGTCTCATTTAACCTATATTGGTCTCACTTTTTGATGGAGACTCTGTTTGTATTTTTCAGAAGGCATTGAGAGAGCTGGGGGCCACCGAAAAGACACTGGATCATCCTGGCAGGAGACAAACCACACCTGGCCTTCATACAGGGCCCAAATGAAATCTATGAGAAAGTGATGAGACAAATAGGAGATCAATCACCACAGCAAGTCTGATAACCCATGAAAAGTCAATGGAGACAGACACCAATGATACCCAACACAACCCAGGGCAAAGATCCAGAGATACTTTAGATCTCAACAACAAAGCGGATTCAAAACTCACCCACTATTACTCAGGGAACTGAGCAGAAGAGGGGGCGGAAAGAATGTAAGATCCATGGTAGGGGAGAATATTGAGAGACATTGCCCCCCTCAGCAACAATACACAAGGGGGAAGGAAAAATTAAAAAAAACAAACAAACAAAAAAGCTGGCTACCTCTGATGAAGTTCATATGCCCCTCAGTCTATGGACAGATACAGTATGCGCACTGAGGAGGGACCCCAGTGGGTAGGGGACAGAGAGGAGGGAAATGGGGGCACCTTCACAAGATTTGCTCATGCAATGTAAATACTTATTCAAAATAAAGATATTTTAAAAAAAGAAGGGGCTGGATAGATTGCTCAGTGGTTAAAATGCTTGCTTGTAAAGCCTGAAGGCCTGGGTTTGGTTTGCAAATTTCCATGCAAAGTGTCATGTACTAAGTGGTGCATGCATCTGGAGTATGTATTATTTGCCTGGAGACTGGCATGCTCACAATCTCTCTCTCTCTCTCTCTCTCTCTCTCTCTCTCTCTCTCTCTCTCTCTCTTTCTCTCTCTCTCTCTTTCTCACCCTCTCTTCCTTGCAAATAAATGAAAACTATTTAACAATTTTTTAAAAAAAATCAAAGAATAAAGTATTTTAGCTGTTGTTAATAGCAATAGTTTAGAATGATTCTAAATTAGGTCAGTTACTAGCGATATTTCCTAATGAAGGGTTAGATAAAGTAAACAAACCAGGGAAAGAAATATATTGTTTCCCTATGTTGTCTCTTTGTCAATGCAGCTCAGGACTGGTCTTCACTAACTTATGCTAATGGTCATTCTTGTTTTTATTACTTTCTTTTGTTGAATAAACTGATGAACATTTCAGTCCTCTTCAGCCAGCTGTAGCCTCCAGGCCACATTTTCCTCACAATTGCCTTCCATGTATTTACTTCCCATCAGCAGGTTAGACTCCTTAAGGAAAGAGCTTTTAGAACGAAGTCATGGCATAATTAAAACTGCCATGAAAGCTTAAGGTATGCTTTTTAACTGCAAATGCTGTTTGTGACACCATGCTACTTCCCAGATCCGTTTATTCCTGTAAATTATCAATTTTAGATTAAAAGAATTTTACTTTCAGAAGCATTAGTTTTTTCACCCTAAGAAAAAATCAAGCTTTCTCAGAAAACTATAAAAAATCAGAGAAATAAATAGTATGATCCTAATTTACATTTAACCTTTGTTTTAAATGATTAATGGAAGCTATTTATGTAAACTATTTCTACAATGCAGCATGAAATGAAATTTAAATTGCAGATTTTACAGTGGTGTATTTTAACTAGTGACCCTATCCCCAAGAAGAAAAATAAAAGAAAACCAATTACATTTGTAATAAAGATGCTAATGCATTTCTTGTGTTAAAGTTATATAAGTTGTGATTGTTTAAGAAACTTTTATTTCTAATGAACTCAAAAAACTGCTGTGAAAATTTGTCTTTCAAAGAGATAAATGACTTGTTGCATTTTTTTAAAATCCACTCTCCACTAAAAACATTTTTCTTCCTTTGTGCCAGCTGCTATTGGGATCACAAAGTTGTCTGGTCTTAACCAGGCCTGAGTATGTCCAGGTTGAAAGGAGACATGGAAGTTGCACTGTGCCAATCGAATGAGAAGTAAAGCTGCCCTGTTGTACCTGTCAGAATTTTATTCACTGAAACCTGTGGTCAATAGGAAGATTTGTGTATTTTGTGTATTTTGTGTGCACCTGTTCTTTCAGGACCCAGCATCCAAGTGGAGCTAAAACATGAATCTTTTTCTTTTCCTTCTTACTTTTGTTACCATAGGAGAGCAGAAACTCTGGACTGCAGGTTTAACAGCAGACTGAAGGCTGGAAAGTTACTTCAAACCAGGCACATAGCAGAGGCTTCCTTATTCACAAGATTACTGAAATTCACACCCTAGATTTTTTGACACATATGTAAACTTTTGTTCATCTTCAAAGTCATTTGAACACATTATACATTTTATTCAGAAAATATAGACAATCAGATTTGTATTTTTAAAATCTGAATATGCATGAAAGATTGGGTAAAGGCATCAAGAATGGAGGGAATGAAAGAAATCTGTTAGGTAAGTCGGTAGAATTTGGTCTGTGGAAAGAAATAAAGATGTTTGAATTTACCTGGCATGACAATTTTCTCTCCATAAATTCACAAGCTCTGAATGTTTGCTACCAAGCTGGTGGAAATTTGGGAAGTTGATTTTTGCTGGAGGACATGTGTTGCTGGGGACCTTGAGGTTTATTTTCCTAAGCTTACAATTGTGAATTCCACTCACTCTCCTGCTGCTGTTATCCACCTGATGTTGTCTAGGAGGTGATGTCCAGTCTCTGGTCTACCATCTTTTCCTTGTTATTATGAATTTTTCTCTCCAATCTCTAAGCCAAAATGAATACTTTTCTTCTATCATTCACTTTGGTTAGGTTCCCAACAACAAGAAGGTTACTACTACAGAAAGCTGGTACCAGTGGAGTGGGGTAATTATTAATAGGAATCTGACTGTATGGCTTTTGGCCTTTTGTAACTGATTTGCAAGAAGAATGAGGAAAGATTTAAAACCTTAAGCTAAGAGATACCTTATAGTGCTGTGAATAATGTTTGATGGACGATTCTGGCCAGAATTTGAGAGTTTGGACTGGGCAGGCTTGGCTCATGAGGAGAAAAAAAGCACTGAAATTGTATCCTTCTCTTCAAAGTCAGCTTTATTCCTCCATGGATTAACAAACTTTGTTGCCAACTTGGTACAGTTGTATGAAAGAGAGGTTCATGGAATTTGCAGAGTTTTTTTTTCCCCAATGGCACCTGGGAAAATTGAAGCAGGGGCAATAACTCCTTATGTGGAAGCCCAGTGGAGTCAAGGCATGGAAGAACTGTGTTTTAGTGGAGACTCAAGGACTCTTTGCAGATAACAGGGCTATGGGATGGCTGCCAAAGAAAGCTGATCACTAAGGATGGATTGTTCCAGCAGGAAAGGCAGAATTGGAACTCTAGAGACTTTGTCACTGGTTAGAGATGTTGGACTTGGAACTATAATATTTGATGTTGCCTTGTTTGTTTTAGATCTTGCATTGTTTCCAATGAAACAATGAAAGACATTGAAATGCAATTGTTTGCATTGTTCATTTCTGTGCCGTTATGTGTTTTTGCTTTTAAGAGATCTTGGTATATGGGGATGTTTGAACAGTGTCGGGACTGATGACTATGAGGAGTTTTAAAGTTGGACTTAATACACTGCATTTTATGTCATGTGTGGTCATTAGTTTATGGGGACCAGGGGCATAATGTGGTGGTTTGGATCAGATATCCCTTATAAACTCATGAGTTTGGAATGCTTGCTTCCAAATTGGTGGAAATTTGTGAGGTGGAACCTTGGTGGGAGAGGTGTGTTTCTGGAGGGTGAACCTTGAGGTTTATTAGTCCCTAGAAAAGTACTCATGTTAGCTTGTCTCACTTTCATGCTTCTGTTTTCCACCTGCTGTGGCAGAGGTGATGCCCAGCCTCTGCTCATGCCGTGCTGTCCCCTGCCATAACGGAGCTTCTGCTTGAGTCTATCAATCAAAATAAACCCTTGTCTTATATCAGCTGCTTTTGCTCAGGTGTTTTGTGCCAGCAACTCAAATGTAACTGTAACACCTGGGTTATAGAAGTAGAAGCAATACAGTTTTAGTAATATTTGGAAGGTCAGATTTAGAAAAGAATGGCCCTAGTCAATGCACTCTGTTTCATAGTACAGAGGTTTGATTAGAATTATCCCCTATAGCCTCAGGTATTTTTGATTAAGATCAAGCTTCCTATTTGCATTTATAGCAGGCATAGATCTGATGGAGGAGGGTGTCTCTGGGAGTAAATCTTAAGAATTCAGTTGTTCAGAGTCAGCTTGGGTTCACTGATGTTATTATCTCTCTCATATGGATGTATGATGAAGTGAGCCAGATAGTTCTGCCATGATGAAGCATCCCCTGAAATCGGTAATCCTGAAATCAATCTTTTTCTGGTCAGGTGTTTGTACCAGCAATGATAAGGTTACTGGAACAGAAAATGGATACTGAGACTCAAGCCATTGATGTGATGAATATGACCTTTTTGGTTTTGGTCTTTTGGAATGTTTTCAGGAGGAATATTGAAGGATTTGGTACTTTGGAGCAGAAAAGCTTGCAGTGCTGAAACAGAGTTTTATTGGCTATTCTGAAAAGAGTTTGAAAATCATAAATGTAGAGAGAAGTATATGCTATAAAGGCATGGCTTATAAAATTTCCAATGGGAAGAAAACAACTGTTTTAGAGTTGGGATACTGGAAATGCCGTCTGTGTATTGCCCGTGCCCTAAAGTTTTGAGCAGCATTAGTCAGGGTTCTCTAGAGGAACATAACTGATAGAATGAATTGTAGTGAAAAAGGGATTAATTGTATTAGCTCACAGCAGTCCCACAAGAGCAGTCTGCAAGCCATGGCTACTCAGTCCATGCAGTTGGATGCCTCAGCAGACCCAGTCCAGCACTGAAGGCATAAATGCTTCTTGGAGAGTTGATGCCAATTCAGGCTAGAAGGCTGGGAAAACTTCATTTCATCAATAACAAAGGGATAAATAAGCAGGGTGTATGCATATCCAAATCACAGCAAGCAGCTGCAGCCAGACAGCAGGAGAGAGAGATTTTCTTCCCCTTTATAAAGCCTTAGGATGGGGTCTTGCAACCTTTTTCAAGACTTGATGACTTCCTGAGTCTCTATAATTTCCTTCCTGCACTGCCTTCCCAGAAAGAGATGCTTGTTTCTAGGTAACATAACTTCCCATATCCCTTGAGCCTCCTTTCTCTCTTTAATTTGGAAAAAAATCTGCTATATAACACTCAAGATTACTGTGGATTGCTAACAGGTAAAGTTGACAACAAAACTTAACCATCACATGAGCAAACTTGAATTTAAAGGTAATGGACTGGTGTGCTTGGTTGAAGTAAAAAAAATAGAGATATATAGAAGCTGTACAGTTTTTCACAGGAAAAAAAATTCAGACAGGTTTGAAGTTATAGGCATAGTCCCTGGTTTTAATCTTAAGGTGTAACTGTTAAAGAGACTATCAATATTAAAGTTGGGCCAACTGTTTTGCACTGGGACAATGGGAAACATGCCCTCAGGTGAAACCCAACCCATGGAAGGCTCAACATAGTAGGGGGGAACCTGGCTACCTCCTGAGCTATCCAGATCCACCAACCCCCTGGATTGATCCAGTAGGCCCACCAAGGAGGGCCCCCATTGGGTTGGGGACAGGAAGGAGGGAAATGGTCATACCTTCATAAGATATGCTTATACATTATATCTATTTGAGGATAATAAAGATATCAACATAAATAAGAAAAAAAGAATGTGAATTCTTTTGAAAGGAAGGAGTTTGTAGGAAGACTGATGAAGGGATATCCTGTTATTAAAATTCAAGTTTTATTATCCACCTGGATTTATAATTCTGGCTACTCTGCCCACCCCATACTGGTTTTGGATGCATAAAAAATGCAGGGAAGAAGGTCATGAAGTGAAAATAGTTCTAGTAGCTGCTGAGCTGTGTCATTGTGAAACTGGATTGAAATCCCTGTATGGAGGGCCAATCAGATCATTGTTTCAATCTATGAAGAGGAACTGTGGGGTTGCAATTGAGATGCCGGGGTTTGGATACATA
The DNA here is from genome assembly GCA_004024765.1 of Zapus hudsonius. Lineage (NCBI taxonomy): Eukaryota > Metazoa > Chordata > Mammalia > Rodentia > Dipodidae > Zapus > Zapus hudsonius. The sequence continues at coordinate 33,078 of PVHP010011023.1, forward strand.
ACTGTGAGACACTGTAAAGGAAAACTCCTACTTAGATGGAGTTTTCCTAGGCTGTGAGCAGTCTAGCTGGAGGGGCAGAATTGGAACTCAGAGATTTATTTCATTACTTGTTATAGGTGTCTGACTTGGAGTTGCAGAAGTTTGGTGTCTGCCTGCTGGTTATTGATTTTGAATTGTTTTGTTGTCTCCTACTTATGACTTTTTTGTGCAAGGGGATTTTTTTCCTCTGTGCCATTATATGTTGGAAATATGTAACTTGTGTTTTGATTTATAGGACTTCCAGTTAAGTAGTCTTGGATCTCAGAGGAGACTTTAGACTTTTGAACAATGTTAATGTTGGTAAAGACCTTGGGAACTTTTGAAGTTGGACTAAGTGCATTTTACATTGTGAGATGATCATGTGTCTATGGGGGCCAGGGTTGGATTGTGGTTATTTTATTGTATTGTTACCCATAGCCACAGTAATTTTTATTAAGATTGTGCTTTATGCTTAAGTCTCCAGAAGACTGAGCCCTCCTGGAAGAAGTGTGTCACTGGTGGATGAAATTATGTTCATCCCTAAAGTGTTCAGAATCTGCTCAGGCTTGATGGTACTGGCTGCTAATTCTCTGCTATGGATGTATGATTAAATGAGGCAGCTTCTTCTGCCATGATGAAGTTTCCCTTGGAATCATTATTTCGGAAGTAAACCCTTTCCTCCCATAGCTGCTTCTGTTTGGGTGCTTTGTACTAGCAAACAGAAGATAATTGCAACATATAGCAATTTCTTCCGAAGTGAACCATTCCATCTTGGAAGGAGTTTCTTTAGGAAGTTACAAATAAAATCATGTTTCCTTAATATTCAGAAAATTCTAAGGCTATTTAAGGTTCAGGGAGTGTGTGTGTGTGTGTGTGTGTGTGTGTGTGTGTGTGTGTATTGAATCTGTGGATAAGGGCTATAGATGGATCCAAACAAAGCATTCTTGAAAAGTAAGAAAAAATCATAAAGGAAAAATCAGTCAGCTGTGGCTGGTTGGAGGTAGAAGCCATCTCCAGAAAGGACATTATATCCTACACTTTAATCTAAAGGAACAGACCTTGAAATAACAGATTACCTTGAGAGCATATTTGGAGGTTCTAGCAGGGGATCACAGCTACTCCTCTACCCTTGATGGAAGACCGCTTCTCCTCTACTTGGAGAAGGTCATCCTCTTTGATGGAGTATGCAGCTTTAGAGTGATGCAGATGGAACTGTGAGAGAAGAAGGAAACACCTGCCTAGGCAGCATGATCAGCTAAAATAACCCTGGCAATCAATGTGGTGACAGATGTTGCAAACAAATTGCCCTCACTTCTGAAATAACAGATTAGCTGAAGAGAGCCGGAAGCAGTGAAGATGAAGAGAAGTCAAACCAATAAGAGCCAAGGAAGATGAGGCTTTAGCATAAATAATGGTATAGGAGCAAGTGTTATACATTTAAAACAATGAAAGAATACTCAATGCACTGTCGATGCTTTATAGATTCAAAACTAAAGAGAGTTTTTGAAATCATGGAGTGAAACTACAAAAATTGAAAAGTAGGAGAATTTTAAGGTTGATCTATGTTGATGCTTTCAGATATGGAAGAAGAAGAAGAATTCATCCACAATCTGTTCAACTTAAAATAAATGTTAGGAGAGATCTTGCTAACTGCTTTGTAGACTAAATTTTTCTAGAGCTGTTGAAAAGTTTCCTCTGGTTGTATTTTCAAACTAACTAGGAACAATAGGATTTGGAGTGTTTTTAATCCATTTTATTACATATTAACAGCCAATGTTAGATGAAATTGTTTATTTTCAAAGAAGAAAGCCCAGGCATGTGTTTTGTTTCTTCATTATTTCATTTCGGGCTCATAGAAATTTTACCGAAGTATGAAAGTGTGTTTAGACATCATGGCCTGATAATATAACTGATTCATATACATTTAAAATATGACTGAATAAAAAATGTTGTATCTTGAGTTTGTCCAGGTTATTCCCACCTTGGTAAAGAACTTTATTTGTTATAAACTTAACAAAAACTTTGGTGGCAAAAGTCTTTAAATTTATGAGGAAAAGTGAAAATGTAATCTTGATATTGTAGTTCCTGCCTAGCAAAGCCAGCTGCTTTTCTAGGGAAAAATACTGGGAATGTCAACAGTCTCCAACTAGAGACATACAGATAGTATGGCTTTTCTGAACAGATACATTCAGAATGTTATTAGGCAGAACTTGAACTTGAATTCTCAATTGCTGGTTATATAGGACAGTGTCTTTGGTAGACAAATTTACCTTACTATGTATAAGAAAATAATTCTTGAATACTAAAATCTCCTAAAAAGAAGAGCTGCTATGTAGATGCTCTGTTAGATTAGTATCCATGACAATGGAATTGCTTCTGAAAGTACCTCTGCTGAATATGGACATTTTATTCTTGTGTCAGTGTCCATGAGCTCTCACTGACCCTTCTCATTCTTCCTCTGACTTTCCCTTAAGCAAGTCTGCTGACACAAACTCCAACTCTCTAAACATGTTCTACTCCTTTCACACACACACACACACACACACACACACACAGGCCTTCCCTTATTGGTTAAATATTTTTATTCATATTTTTTCAAAATTATTCTCCACATATCTTTCCAATGGCAAAAATAGTAAAATTATCATAACTACATGTTTATATGGAGAGAGAAAGAAGGGCCATTGCCACTGCAAAGTCTAGATGCATGTGCAACTTTTTGTATCTTGCTTTGCATGGGTACTGGGCAATGGAACCTGGGCTATCAGGCTTTGCAAGCAAATACCTTTAGTAACTAAGAAATATCTCCAGCCCCCATCATAACTACTTATCTCTTTAAATTGGTTTTCACTGAGGACCACAATTTGAGAAATAGGAAATCATTTTAAAAATTGGTTCTAGCAATACTCAAGACAGCTTATAACCTTATTTTTATAATTATAGTGAAAAGGAATCAGTTGATTATATTTACATCTTTTTTACTTTTCTATTCTTTGATCAGAGAGAAATTTCCTACATCTCTAAATACTGAAGATAGACAAGAGCAATTCAGTGTAAATAGTAAAACTAATATCTCAGAAAGAGTGTGGCAGAAGACGAAATAATGATAACTATTCCAAACTCTAACACAGTGCAAATAATTGATCCATGTGTGCCAATGATTCACCTTAAACATATCTATACTTGCTGGGTAAATGACATGTATAATAAGTATATATATTTATATGAAATTCATGCATGACCATCCCACAAAGGTGAAAAGAAGCTTAACAAGACAAGTAGCAAGTGCTGAACCTGCAAAAGACCTAGCACATCAACAAATACCAGCTCCTAGCATCCATAAGGAGAAAAGCAGAAACAGCTGTGGGGGTAAGTGAGCAAGCACTTAGGCAGAGATGATGCTGAGAGATTCACATACATGCATGCACAAACATACGCACATACAAAGTGTCATGACACTCAACAAATACTACTAATGAGTGTTCAGAAAGAACCTACAGAGCAAAAGTAACAGGTCGACTTGCAAGTCTGCTTTTGTGAGCAATGTGTGAAAATTGAAAATTGAGATCCTTCTCAGAAACATGGTCTTATTTTGGAAACCACAGGTAGAATGATTAAGACAAGGTTGAAGGGAGTTGGTGAAGCATGCCGGTCCAGGGCATACAGGTAAAGCATTTACACATCATTTTCTGATAGACACTCAGGTCATTCTACTTTGCAAATGAGTAAAGTATGAATTCAAACTGTAAAACATGAAAGAAGAAAGAAGCTGCCATGACAGAGGAAGAATTAGATCAAAATCAGGTCTCCTAAGAGTTCTATAAAGTTACTTACAAAAATAATTTATTTCTGGGGCTGGAGAAATGGCTGAATATGTAATGTGTTTGCCTTACAAGCAAAGGGACCTGAATTTCGATCCCCAGTGTTCATGTAAAATTCTTTTAAGAACAGCAAAGCTGTCCTAGAGAATATGCTAATGAGTTGATAACAGGATTTATCTTTTGCCAAAATCCAAACAATCGTGTAACACAAAAAATGAACTATAGGGCTGGAGAGATGACTCATCATCATCCTCTGGCTTCCACATACTCATTCACATACCTGTTTACCTGTGTCCAGATGGACATCCATACTGTACATCACCTCAAAAGACAAATAATGAATTACATTCATAAAATATTGTGATTGAAGTGATAATATGCTAAGAATTAGTCATAGTCAGCCATATGCCACTGGGATGAATCTCCAAACCAGGCACAATTTGGGGAGGAAAGTATTTATTGAAATAACAGATCTAGGGGAAGTCCGAAAATGAAGAAAAAGGCTGGCCCCTTTCATAAACCCAAGCAGAGAGACAGAGCCAGCACCAGTAGCCAGAGGAGGAAGGAATCGTTTTTCTTCCCCTCAAGCTTCCTTATATTTAGTCCCCTTGGAAGGCCCACCCACTGGGGGGAAGGGCTCACTCTGGAGAAAGGACCTCCTTCCTTCTCCAAAATCCCAAAGGGATTTTGTCACTCCTTTCTGCAGGCAAGCTCAGAGACCCACCCAAGATTACTGTGGATTATTACACAGGTCAAGTTGACAATAAATTTAACAATCACATAATTTATATTTAATGATTATACATTGTAAACACATTTAAAATATCAAATTGTACCCCCCAAAATTTGTACAGATATTATGTGATAATTAAAATAAAAATGAACTTCAAAGGCTTATGAGAAATTGGATTATTAGGGTTATATGAAGAGTTTTTTCAGTAGCGCTAAAATTTGAATTTTGTTGTTCTAAGTATACACATATAAGAGTTTTCTGTGCTGTAAACTCTGACACTAGTATATTAAGAATCTGAAATGTCCTCCAACGGTTCATCTCTTGAGGGTTTGGTTTCCAGCATGGTGAGATGCTGGAGCCTGAAGAGGTGGGGTCCCAGGGAAAGAAGTTGGGTTAATGTTATGAACATGCCCTTGAGGAAGATATCAGGATATGAGTCTTTTCCTACTTCTTCCCTACTTCTCTTTGCCTCCTGACTACCACAAAGTTAGTAGCTTTCCTCCTCTCCTTGCTTCCAGCGTGATGTACTTCCTTGCTATAGGTCTTAGAATGGTGAGGGAAAGCTATCATGACTTGAAACTTGGGAATGCTGAGTTAACATGAAGTTTTTCTTCTTTACTGTTGTCACAGCAGCTGAAAGCTGACTAACAAAAACCAATAGCAGAAATCACAGGACATTGAATAAATTGAGAGCTACAACATTCCTGGGTTGAAAGAGTCAATGTTAAGACATTACATGCAAATTATTCTCATTTATTGTAACCTCAGTGAAAATTTCAGTGAATTTTTAAAATCAATCTAATTCTAAAATATACATGAAAAAAATCAAAGGAACCTGAATAGCCAAAATGATTTTTAAAAATGATCAGAGTTTTCACTCTCCCTGAATTCAAGATTTTCCACATTGATCTCACAATTTAATGTCAGTTAGAAGATATGTATGTAGATCAATATGAACCCACACTAATATGATTTATTAGTTTGTCACAAAGTCACCAAAGCCATTCAAAGTAACAAGAATAGTCTTTTTAAATGAATGCTAGGATAATTAGATGTTCATATTTTAAAGTATAAGCTTCCAAAAACACTTTGCAGAATATAAAATGGAAATGGATCAGAACTTAATTCTAAATTCTAAAGCTGCAATTTCTAGCTAATATCATAAAAAGCAAATCATTCTGCTTTGGGTTAGGATATATATTTTAATAATACACAAGAATATAATATAAATGATAAACTGGACTTATCAGAATTAAAACTTTCTAATACTTAAATGATCGTATAAGAAAATTTAAAAGGGAGCTACATATTGAGATACTGTGAATAAAATAATTGCTAAGCATGTTTTGAAGCAAATCTACTTGGATATAAAAGTTCTTACAAAATTAATAATCAAATAAGAAAGTAAGCTGAACAAAAGCAACAAAATTGGCATTTGCCAATAGATGAAAATGTGCTCACCACCATGATTAGTTATGTAAATGCAAATTTTTAAAGTGGGATATAATTTAACACCTATAACTATGCTTTTAAAAAGTGACAAGATTAGTTGCTTGCACAACCAATACACTCTTCTATACAAAAATAATTAAGCAATAGTAAGGGAGTCTTTAGAAAATAGTTTCTACCTCATTATCAAGGTAATAAAAATAACACATTCTATGATAGAGATTTCATATTCCTAGATATGCAAAAGAAATAACAATCATGTACACAAAAGGATTTGCAAATCAATATTTATACTGCCTTTATTAATTATAGCCAGAAGCTAGAAGTAAATTATTTTCCATGAAGAATGACTAAGTAAAGCCTCATGCATCCATGACACGGGAATAGTACTTCACAATAAACAGCTGCTACCGATAGAATCAGATGTAGTGTCACTGTCAAATGCATTCTGTTCACTGGAAAACCCCAGGTTCTAATGGATCCATAGTATGGCTATATGTTAATGACATCGTGAAAAGTGAAGCATCAGCATTTGCAGAAATATGTATGAAACTCATGTAACTCAGGTCAGCCAAATCCAAGGACTGCTGGGTTAGAAGATTGACATCAAGTGTTCGCAATTACTCATGAGGTTAGGAATATTGTTTATTTTGATTTTACATGTAATTAAGGGAAATGATGCGTGGCTAATTTTACGGCATGTATGTTATGCCTCAATAAAACTGACCTTAAAATATCTTGTATTTTATTAATCCATGCTACAATATTGTGCCTAATGATCAATTATTCTTTTATTATATTTTCCTATAATAGTCTGAGGAAGAGCTACTGTGAGGTGATGTGAGGTGAGGTGATGAGGCAGCATCTTTCAGGTTCCTGGTTTCCATTTTTGTAAACATCATGGTGCTTCAGTTAGTCTCTTTCATGAGATGCTGGCTATGTTTGGAACAAAAGCTCAAGACCCCATCTGCCAACTATGCTGTCTGGCTTGGCTTTGAATGCAGTGGGTATTTGAGTATGTATTCATGCTGCTCAGCCATGATGGTGGTCAGGCTTCCCTTGGTCACCCACCATACCTTGTGGTGGCTGGGATTCTACCTTTTGAGCAGAGAGATCTTTACTCCAACATCATGGATGGAAAGTGATAAACTTTCATTGCGCTTCCTCCTCTTCCCCTTCTTCCTTCCGAGGTAGGTTTAGATTGAACATAATTTCTGGTTATATCATCAATTTGAATTTTGTTAATAAAATGGAACAAGTGCCTTCCTAAATTAGTTTGCCAAAGAAATAATTCCAAATAAATGTTCATTACACGGGTGTTTCCAAAATGTTAAAACCAGAAACAAAGTGTAAAGAAACTCTGAAAATAATTTCCCTTTTAGGATTACTTAGCATTCCAATTCATTTCCTTCATCATTTATAATTAAGAGTATTGATGAACACACTTCAGCTTTTACAAACTGGGGAATGGGTATGATTCCACCAGAATTTTAATATTTTTGTTTTCATATTGCTTTTTCTCAGGTAGATTAAATATAGAATGAATTAATAATGTGAAACACATGGTATTTCTGTGTAACAGGAGAATGGCAATTGGTTATATAAATGATTTCAGTGAATTTGTTTGATGCAATATGACTATGCAAGAAATTCCTCTTGTCACTGTCCGTAGAATGCTTCATTCATTGAGGTAGTTTTTTTCTCCTTTGTGTGTGGGCGTGGTGTGCATGTGTTTCTATGCATGAGCTATGTGTATGGATGCACATTTGCAGCTGTGTGTAGAGGACAGAAGTTGACTTTTGGTATTTCTTCCTCCATTGACCTTTACTTCATTAACTGAGGCAGGGTCTCTCACTTGAACCCCAGATCTTTGAGATTCTAAATGTCTAGCTAGCAAGCTTGTCCCGGAGATCCCTCTGTCCACTTCCCAACTGCTGGGGTTACAGGTGGGCCACCATGTCCACCAGGTATTTAATTGGCTGTTAGGGATCTGAATTCAGGCGCACCTGCTCACCAGGTTAGTAGTATTTAGTGAGCCATCCCCCCAGATCCAAGGTAAGATTTTTAAATTTAAAAACAAAGACACTTGTTTTTCTTTCAATCCACTTATTTCATTTTTTCATATTATGTTAAAAATCACTTGCTAGAAATGTCCAAACACTATTTTCAATATTCTACTATGCCTTGACTAATACTTTGGGACAAAAGGCTGAATTCCATTTTACTTAATTAATCTAAAATCAATTTATTTTCTCAAAACTTTAATATTATTTTCGAGGAAGGTATAGCATGAATAACAAGGACATTAAAATACAATAATCAATATTCTGCAATAGACATTTGGGAAGTACATAGTACCTTAAAATCATATTTATGGAACATAAACTGTATTCTAAAAGTACTGCTTTAATAAGAATGCCAAAAATAGCTCTAAATCTGCTTCTCCTACGGTGGTTCATGTAATATCCATTTGAGTTAGCTTTTTTTCTTTTTGGAACATTGCTACATTAAATAAAATCATCATTGATCCACTTCTTTATATTTGTAAAACTAGGAAGAAAGAGATGGCGTGACAGGTCCCACTCTTACTACAATTTTTCAAATAAAGTTTAGTTTATAAATCAAATTGCTTGTTTAGTCAATATAAATGCCATAAACATTTCCTCATAAAGTTTTATCTCCTCGTATTGGAAACTAAAGAGGACAGTGTACAAACTGAATTCAAATAGCCAGCAGCTGCATCCTGGAATACTACAAACCTCCACATTCCTCCTTTCAGGCTTCTGAAAATGGCTGCACTTTCCCAATATTTTACATTTGCACAAATTAAATTATACCAAATTAACCCTCTGGGGGTATGGTTTCTCTTGTCCCATATTATGCTCAATTTATTTAAACTAAAGAACTGGTTTATTTATTTCTCTTTCCAGTTCAGAAGAAATGGTAAAAATCACTCTACAATGTATTTCTTCTGTGTACAACTGAGATATTTTTATGTTCATGATGATGTGTATACACTATTGTGTATACTTGTGTGAAGGTCTGAGGACAACCTCTGGAGGTTTGTCCTCTCTTGCCCCTTTGTATGAGACATGCTCTTGCTGCGGCTTGCTTTCCTGGTTTTGTGGGAATGTGTCTAGCTGCCCCTTGAGCATCCTGCTTCTCGTGGCTCTGCCTCCCATTGCCTCAGGTGCATCGGGATCATTATGCTGCTTTGCTTTGACCTAATGTGGGTGCTGAAAACTTGAAGATGGGCCAGCAAGCTTGCAAGCAAACACTTTTCACCATTGACCCATCTCCCCAGATCCTATTGCGCACATTTTCGTATGTTTAATCATTTTAAGCTTTGTTTTGAATGTATAACTCAGAGTAAACTTGGATAATGTGTCATTTATTAGTTTATTTTTTTCAAATTTGGCAAGCACTAGACAATAATTTTTTGAGGTAACTGGTGTAAATCATCTATTTTGGTTCTATAATTTGGAATAATTACTGGTCACTCATTAGTTTTGTTATGCATAATTCTAGTTTTATATTTAATTTTGATTTTTTCTTAAGTTTTTATTCCCCACATTTTTGTATGTTTGCTGGCTCTGTTAAAAATTACTCTTCCCATTATCATGGGAATAAACTTTCTCCATTAAATTTTCTCATTGTGTTCATTTCATTAATATTTGGCTTTGGTGAGGGTTCTTTTGCATTACCATTATGAAATAATATGGCTGCCATTGCTTTCTTATACCATGTTTTACTTTATAAGATGTCTTTTGTGTCAACAGAATCGTTTTGGACAGTGTTTTCAAAGCACTGTCAGCACAAAGCCCGTCAGCACAAACATGATAAAGATACTTGTCCATATTTCCTATCATGCAGAGGCTAGCAAATGTTTATAAAATGTGTATATAATCTCTCTGAATCTTCTGAAAGTTGCCTCTGAAGAACAAAAGCCATGAATAAAAAATGCTTAACAAGTAAATTTAGGTTCCAGTAAGCCTTTATTTATAGAAACTGAAACTTGATTTTCATAGAATTTTGAGTATTATTACATATTGTTCCTATTGTTCTATATTTAATCATTAAAATTCTTTTTAAAAAACATGGTTTGGGCATGTAAGTCATAGCATGACAACCTTTTTCTAGTGATTTAAATATCATTTCCCATTCCTTTTATAGTACTTGAGCATATATATATATATATATATACTCAAAGTTATATATATATAATTTATATATATATTTATAATATATAAAAATTATATATATATATATATATATATATATATATATATATATATATATATATATATAGAATTTGACTTTTCCAGTTAGGGTCTCCCTCTAGCTCAGGCTGACCTGGCTGGAATTCTCTATGCAGACTCAGGATGACCTTGAGCTCATGGTGATCCTCCTACCTCTGCCTCCTGAGTGCTGGGATTAAAGGTGTGCACCACCACACCTGGCTCTTGGAGGATATTTTTCAATGTGATGTGGACTAGAGTATAATAATACCCAACCCTCCTACTTGTATTGGCTAACAATTTGCCAATGCTCAACTGACTTTTCTAGATTGTCAAAAGTGCGTAGTTATGTTTCTAGATTTTCTGTGGCTCTGATGTTACATGTGCAATGCTTCCATTCAAACCATGCTTTCTAAATTGTTTATTTAGTATCTAAATATTAAGAACTGTTAGTTTTTTCTTTGCCCTTTTTCAACTTAAATTTCAATATTCTTAGATTTTGTATTTCCAACCACACATTAGAAATTTATCTCCAATTTTTGACTTTTAATTTTCTTGCCTTGATTTACCAACTAGGTTCTTTGCTCTAACAAACACTGCATTTAAAGGCCAATATTAGAAACCCTTTTATCTCGTGAGAAATGTTTCCCCATTTCAAAATGGCAGCATTTGGTTGAGAGTCATATTCATACAAATGGAACTTAGTATCATTATGGTTTGACTTCAGAATTTCATTATAAGGGATTTGCACTAAAATTTGTCAAATATTTTCTTACATGTGTTGAGATTGTTCTTTTTTTTGTTTTTAATTCTGTTGCATGGGGAATGAAACTAAACAATTTTTAAATGATAATTAAGGCTGGACTCGTCATAAAATGGACTTAATTTTAATGTATTGATTTTCACTAATAGCACTGGATTCACTTTAGACATATTTCATTTAGGATTTTGGTATCTAATAGTCTTAGCATTCACTGGTCTAAAGTGCAAAAACATCTTGTCAAGATTTGCCCTCAAGTTGTGCCAGTTTCATAAAATAAATTTGAAAACTAAGCTCCTTTTCATACTTTGGATGAATATATGAAAATTTAGTGTTGTTTGTTCCCTAGAAGCCTGGAAACATTTTCAGTAAGGCCATTTGGGCTTTTATTTTTCACTGTGGAGACACTTAAAATCCTGGCTTTCTTTTCTAATGGGATTATTCTCTGATATACGCTATTCTTTGTTATAGCCTGATTTTTTTGTGTCTATTTGTTCTTTTAATTTTAGTAAGCTAAATCTTTGTAACTAATGGCACATTTTGTATGAAAATTCAAGTTCATAGATAATATTCATTTCACATTGATTTGCTTATTTCTACTTTATTTTCTTGTAAATTTCCAGTGTTTCTAATGCTTTGAAATCCTGTCTAAAATGCCTCATTTTAAGTATTTAAAATTTTCATATATCTGTTAATGTTGAAAGTTACCTTCTAGTCAAGTTATACTGAATCTAACAACACTGGTATTAATAATTACTCCCAACCAGCATACTGTATATTCATTTATCTTTGTGTTCTAATCTGTAGATTTCAATTGATCCATATTTGACTCTCCTAATCTCCAAGGATGGGAAGAGCATGTAGTAGGAAGATATCCAATGAAAGCAATGAGGTGCTTAATTAAAATGTTTCTTTTCAAGCCCTTAAATTCATTGAATGCATTTTGAGATGGTTATAGATTACGGATGTATATCCATACTGTTCTTTGATTAGGAATTGTATTTTATTGTTGTCGTGTTGCAATCAAAGCATGAAATGTAAAACCTCACCGTTCTAACATTGGAGTTAGTTTCAATGCGGATGCTGGAGAGGAGCGAAGCCTTTATGACATAGCAGATACCTGCATAGAATCAAGACAGGGTGCAAAGCCTGTTTGTTTACTGTCCTTCCAAGTCAGAATGTCTATCTGGTCAAGGGTGTGAAAGCCTGGAAGGATCTGGAAACCCACAGCATATTGACTATGAATATAACCTACAACTTTATCAATTGTACTTCTACATATCAGGAGGAAATGTCCCTTTACTTACCTTTCAAGACAATTGATATTAAACAAAAGATAAAAGAACACAAGCAATATGTTTTCTGTGTACAGAGATAGGTCATATTTCATCATTATTTGGATAATGACTATAATAACTATGTTTTTCCCTTTATGAAGTCCTAACATTTATTATCATGCATTACCTAAAAACAAGCATTTAACATTTTTACCATTAGTACAGGTGTCTATAATACAATTATTCAAAGAGAGACCTAGTAAATACATACTACACCTGTGTTTTTTGAGAAGAGCATAAACTATTATATTAGAAAGAAGAAGGTATAAACTTTTTACACATGGCCTATACCCTTGAGAGCTAAAATATGAGAGTTATGCCTTAAATCAAATCTGTTGTACACCAGATGGGATTTGATACTTTTATTTTTTATTTTTATTTTTTAAATATATATTTATTGTCCATAATGAGTTACATTATTTAGTGGGCAAACCATGCATTGTTATCCCGAATTCCCCAATTCCCCCCCTCCCCATCCCTGATCAGTTGTATATCCTCCTCCGTGGGCTGTCTGTATTAGTCCTTGTGGCAAGGGAATGCCCCCTCACAAAATGGGGCACTGATCTTAACAGAGAATTCACGGAGGAGGAAACACAAATGGCCTTGACTCATTTAAGAAAGTGCTCAGCATCCTTAAGCATCAGGGAAATGCAAATCAAAACCACAATGAGATATCACCTCACCCCTGTCAGAATGGCGATCATAAAGAAAACCAACAACAATCGTTGCTGGCG
>PVHP010011024.1:0-46194 GCA_004024765.1 Zapus hudsonius
CAATTAATTAAACAATCTCCACTTGGATGCCTGGGAGTATAGTGGTGCTTCAAATTCATCTTTCCAGCCAAATTCAAAGTGCTGTTAGCTTGAGACTTGATTGTATAAAACCTGATTCTGAAGGAAGTAGCCTCACTTAGCACGGCTGGAGACTTACCTGGCACTTCTGGTAATTGAGGCTCTTGATACTTGGCAAGTAGCAAAGATCCACCCCTCTGAAGTGGGTTCCCCAACACACTGACTTTTTAGAATATTTTGAAATACTAGGTATTGGTTACCTTAGCATTTGTTTTTATTTTCTTGCTTGAAGTTGTGGAGTAGAATGATCACTAACCTTTGTTATTTCTATATTACCTTTGAGAAGAACCAGCAGTCATAAATATCTCAACCTGCTTCTTTAAAAAATTAAGGGATGAGGAAGTGGCACAGCAGGTAAGGGTGCTTGTTAGCAAAACCTGATATCCTGTGTTTGATTCCCCAGAACCAACATAAAGCCAGATACACAAAGTGCTACATGCATCTGGAGTTTGTTTGCAGGGGCACAAAGCACTGAATATACATTCTCACTCTCATCCTCTCCTTGCAAATAAAAATATTTTTACAACCTTATTTATTATTCCTTTATCACTCTCTCTATCTCTCTCTGTGTCTGTCTTTGTGAGTGTGCCTGTGTAACCATGTTAGTACAGGCATGTAAGTGCCACGGCACACATGTGGAAGTCAAAAGACCACTTTCTGGTATGGCCTCCCCTGTCCACCTTATCTGAGGAAGGCTTTTACACTCTGGATTCTGGCTCTGGATGCTGTTTGCTTCTCTCAGCATGAGCATCCAGGAAATTCTCCTGACTACACCTGTTTTCTTGAGGTCAGTGTCAATGTGCTGGGGTTACAGAAGCCCATCATGGCTTTAGGCTTTTCACATAGGGTCTAGGCATTAACTGTGGTGCTGGAGCTTGAATGGTGAGCACTAAGTTCCCTGAACTGTCTTCCCAGCCCCTTAGCCTTCTTCTTGACTAGATCTTTTCTCTCTTTATTACATTTTTGAACAGCTTGACATGCTGGTTGGTTTTGTTTGTTCTGCTATAGCAGATGATTTGGCACTGGGTGATTTATTATGTATCTTTCAGGGACAGACCTACTACTTCAGAATACAATATAAAATAAGAGAACAAAATGACTTTCTATTGTCTTGTAAGAGAAAGAACTAGAAGTGACTGAGCTAGACATGGATTGAATGTTTGCCCAAGGAAGAATGAAGGAGTAAAGAAGGACCACACTGGAAATACATGAGCTCCTTCCACAGAGGGGGCGCACTGGAGAAAGGAAGGCACTTTGCTCTATGTATTATGATGTCCCACAAAAGTTTCATGAAACAAGATAAGATTCCCTGACAATTTTGCTTCATGTGGTTACTGACTTAATTCCCAAATAGAATTATGTATCTACTGAAAAGAAAAGTTTTTGACCTAAAAGGAAATAAATATGAGAATAATTCATATCTACAACTTATTTCTCTGAAAATAATAAGAATGTTCAAATGATCTGAAATACACATCTCTAAGGATAAGAAAAGTAGGTGGACATAGCAGGAAAGAGGAATGTAGTATATATGTTTAGTTTACAGGAGAAGGAATAAAAATATAGAATCTTCAGAAAATTGTACATAACTTTATACCTCCATAATTAGAGTTATGTTCAAAAGCATGTTTCATTTTCATAGCTTGGAATAGGATGTATTTTGTATTATAAAACCTTTTATCACTATAATAAAATATATAACAAAAACAACTTCAAAGGAGGAAAAGTTCTTTTTTTTCAGGGATTCAGTCATGGTCACTTGGTTTCATTTATCCTGGGCTCATGGTGATGCTGAAGGCCAAACATCATCACAGAATGGAGCAAAGCTGCTCTGTACTCCAGGGAGACAGGGAGTAGAAAGGAATGCTCTACTCCAGGGACAAGGTATTCCTTCAAGGGTACACCCCCAGTGACTACATCAGTCAAATATGCTCCAGCTTCTAGAGCCCCAACTGTAAACTAATTCCTAGGTTTGTCCATTTAAGAAGTGAGCACCCCTGTGATCCATTCATCTCTCAATAGTGCCACTAGTGAATTTTGGAGGGACCTTTATATGTCTAAATAATACAGATTTAGTTAAGTGAGTTTCCATTATGCATTGACTAGCAAACACCTGAGAGACCTGATGTCCCTCCTGGTTTGATGCTAAGGACTACATAAAACAGTCTTTTTGGGTATTGTCTTTAAATGCATCTCTTAAAATCATAGATGCATGAATTTTGTTGATGTTTACTTTTAAAGTCAGCTTGAGCAGAAATAGGAAAATGAGATTGTATCCCAGAAGACTGTGTACACTAAAAAGGGAAGATGACCTTATTGTTCGCTGATGAATACAGCAGCTCCCCCTCTTGAGAAGACCATGTCTGCTCCCCACTATCCTCTTGCATGTTTCTCTCCCCTTCTCTTAATGTCTATGTTTGAAACTTTCTCTTATTAAATTCCAAATGGAAAAAAATGTTAAATATAAAGATATAGACAAAGAGATACGGGATAAACATAAAAAAATGGAAGAGAAGTAGTACTACTAATGTCAGGCAGAATAGAGTTCAAGGACAATACATTAAACAGGACAATGGATTTTATTATATAATGAAAAAGGTGAACACTGAGAATAATCTATAGTCATAAAACTTTATGCAGCAAACAATGTCCCACACAAATCTATAAACACCTAAGCGCATAGAGAAGACTGTACAAAATTTTATGTTATAGTGGTTGATAATATAAAACCACCTTCAGAATTTGCCAAATAAAATCATTGCAAAGCGATAGGTGAAAAATATATGCCAATGATTTTATTTTAGTAGATATACAGAATATGTTCTTGACAGAAGATTTATACTTGTTCTTATTTTAAAAATGATCAATATGTGTTTGCTAGAATCATTTTTATAAATAACTAGATGCCTTTCTAAAACCTTATGACACATTTCTAAACTGTGTATTTGTTAATGAATAAGCAGAAATTGGTTCAAGGAAAGGAAGAGATCGTGACATAGTTTAGGTGACAGAAATATAGAACTGAAAAGGTTGTATTTCAAGATCCCTAAATAAACTTAATAAGAAAGTCAGATATATGGAGATATATATATATATAGAGAGAGAGAAAAATAGTAATCACATAGCATATTCTGAGAGGTGTTAAAATGAATACACGTTGGCCAAGTTTAAAACTACAGCTAATTTGGGAGTACCTAGGATATTAAAATATTTCATGATGTCAGTGTATTCAAGCAAAAAAAATACATGATTGTATGAATAGATGCTGAGAAGATGTGAATTCAAAAAAATTCAATTTAGGTTTTCTATAAAGTAATGGTTAAAAACTATTGAAATAAAAACTTTTGAAAACAAATTATGTTTAATTGTGAGATGCTAAAAATATTTCCATTAAAATTAGAAATATGTCAGCAATGGCCTTATGACTAATATTATTCAACATTAGAGTGGTGATCCTATTTACTAAAAGGTACAAATTAAATGGTATATACATTAGGTAAATATACAATATGTATTTTATTTTTAAATGCATAAGTAAAATTTTGTTCTACCAAAAGAAACTAGAAAAGTATTTAGATTTGAAAAATTTGCAATATTTACTTTATAAAAAATTCAGACAAAGATGAATAGAGATTTTTCTACACTCTCCTTGTGATAGTTTTATTGATTATCAGCTTGGAAGGAACAAGAATTACATGGGATGCTAGCTTCTCGGCATGCCTGTGAGGATTTATCTAGATCAAGTTAGCCTGTGGACATGGCTATGAGATTAAATAGATCCAGTTAGCCTCTGGGCATGCTTGTGAGGAATTACCTTGATTATGTTAATTGAAGAGGGAAGATCTACCTTAACTGTGGGCAGCACTATTTCTGGGGCTACTTGCAAAGGAGAAAGTCAGCTGAGCACCACCATTCATTGAACTCTGCTTCCTGATTATGGATTGTGGGCACCATGTGACCAGATGCCTTCACCTCTTGGCATAGTGCCTTCCTGCCATGATGGAATAGAACTTCAAACTGTAAATGGAAATAAACTCGTTCTTCCTTAAGTAGCTTCTGGTCAGATGTTTGGTGGCAACATTATGTCCATAGTCAAGAATATTTAGGTGATGGTAACATACATACATACATACATACATACATACATACATACATACATAGAATTAATTATGGAAGATGAAATTACTTGTTTATAGTAATCATTCCCTTATGGCTATGAATATACACAGTTTAGATTTTATAATTAATTTATCAATAGCCTTCACTGTTCTAATTGGCTTGTGTTGCTTTAACCTTTTCTGGGGAGATGCAAACAAACAATTATTTGTCCCAGATAGGGCACAGATGACAGACCAAAGGATGATTTCAACAAAGTCACATGAGAAACCAGTGAGTTTATTGAGGTTACTTACACAGCATGGGTGAAGGATTACTTATAGGAGTTGAATAACGGAGAGCCCACCACAGTGTGGGTGAAAGGTGTGTAATGATTATAAGAAGTGGCATCCTTCCACTCTTCCCAGAACTTGTTTACTGCTTGTATAACCTTGGCAAAGGGGTTTAGTGATTCTTATGTTTCAGCTTTGTTTACTTGATGAATACTATGAGTCATCCTCTTCCCTCCAAGAGGGAGTGTTTCAATTCAAAGTAAGTTGCTATACAACCTGCTTTATGGAAGAAAATATCTTTCTATCATATATGATCATAAAGTTTCAATAAAGTGAAAGATTTTAGTTTTGACACTGGGTCTCATTCTGCATACAAGACTGTTCTGGAACTCACTATAAAGCTCAGTTTGGCCTCTCATTCATAGTAATCCATGTGCCCCAGCATCCATAATGTGAGGGTTACAAACATGAACCTTCACACACATGTGAATTTTCAAAATTTAAGCTAAAGTATCCAAAAAACAGAAAAACCTAAAAAGCAATTGTTGAGACTGCAGAATGTTCTGAAATGATCTCTTTTGCAAGACTGAGAACACAGAGGCTGTTTCAAAATTACAAATACCTATTATACACAAAGAAATGTTCTACACTTAAAACTACATAAATAATAAAGTCACAATGCAAAGAAACTGTGCAAATTCATATACAAAGAGATACTATAAACTGATAAATATAACACAAATAAAATAGAAGAATGAGCAAAAGATATAAGCAGTAGAAGAAATGCCAGATGGGCAATAAAAATATTTCCTGAACAGCAGTCAGGAAAATGCAGATTAGAATTACAATGAGAATTTTTTTGTTCATGTCTAAGATTGGTGAATGCAAAATTTAATTGGAGAGTATGAGGGGTGATGGGAAATCTCATGAATTGCTAGGAAAGCACGAATGCTCCGACAGTTAATTTAGATTGCCAAATGAATAGATCTAGGATCACTTAAGAGACACTCTGCTAGTTGGGTCTGTAGGATCATTTCCAGCAAGGGCTGAAGGAGGATGGCTTCTGCCATCAGCTGGCCCAAGAAAAAGCAGCTCTCACCTCTCATTTTTCTCTGCTTTGTGTTGATGAGTGCATCTATTATATTGTGGCCACCATCACCCTCTCCTAACTAATCAGTCAGCTTCTTTGGTCCTTCCATGTGAATTGAGAACCAGCAACTCTCCAGAAATCTTTAGTGTCCAATTTGGGACCAATTTGAAAGGCATCCAATCCTATAGACTGAGCAGCCACCAGGTTCTCAGGCTCTCCAGTATGCAGGTGGCTGGTATTTGACTACCAAAACCCCAACGTTTAAGTTACCGTAGTACATTCCCTTTTATATTATATTATAATTATACTATATTATATTAATGTTATAGAAATGAATTATATTATATTAATGTTATAGAAATGAACCAGCCATGTATCCTGTGGTGCAGATAGCCTAAAAAATTTTAACCTAAAATTATGTGTGCATATGTAGATACATGTATATGGAGGTGTAATTCTTGGGTATAGCTAGGAATGGGTGAAATCACAATAGTGCCCTTATGATTGTAATAGTTAGATATAATGTGAAGTACAGAGATCCAAGGAGCAGCCACATCACTATGAAGTGCATTCAGCCTCTTTTCTCCAAGCCAGGCATCTGGGTGGGAGAGGCTTTCACAGCCTTGCACTAGAATGACAAGCTTTGAAGTAAGAAAGGTCAGATTCCAGTGCTTACTCATTAGATGCCAGGAGACCACAGTTATGGTGCCAAGGGCAAGCAGACGGGCTGGCTACAGGCTTCAGAGAGTTCTACAGGTGGCTAACAATGCATGATGTTCTTAGTAGAAAAATGATTGGCAATCAGGAAAGGTTAAAATACTAATTAAAATCTATAATATAAAAATATAAATTTTGAATCTGGATGCAGAACACTTAAGGTGTTTAGCTAAAGAACAGGTCTATGCTCTTTTCTTAGTTCCAAGATCTGAGTACATTTTTAAATCCAGAATCCACCACTTGAAAGAGAGCTGGTACCCTAGGAGAAGCTTCAAACACCATGGCAAAACATCAGGCTATGATTTGCCCTGTTCATTCGAAAGCATCCACAGCCCTGTACTTAAGTGATGGCATAGTGTGCAAAAGGGAACACAGAATTTTTGAGGACTCTAGTATATGAAGTCAGGGCTAAGATTGACACTTAAATACACCAAGCCTCATTATAGTCTGGAAGTTGTAGGAGCCAGATAATAAGGATGTCTTGATTAAACTGAGGTCACCTCTCCAGGTCACATAGTGAAATCAATTTTCCAGTCATTGGTACATTGTAGTAACTCCCATGTTGGCTTCTTGACTTGTAGAATAATAGGAGCTAACTTGCTGGTAAAAGCCAAGTAGAAACTTCTGAAGCTCTTCACCCTCTTGAATCCAACATTGTGTCTCAGAACCCTAAACATGTGCTGAGGAGGTTAATTTCATTACCTTCACTAGTAAGGAAAGTTTTATCATATTTTATAATTTTGCATCATTTTTAAGTGGAAAAAGAACCACAGACTATGTCCATGGCTGGAGATGGAGAGTTATTGCCGTGGTAGATTATAAATCACTTGGGACGCATATGTAATTTTTATATGTTATTGTAATTAAAGAATTATATAAAATGATATGTATTTACACAAAAGGCAAAACTGCACTGAGATAGAGAATGTATATATTTTAGCTCACACTTTGAGATCTCTACAGTATGCAGAGATCAAGGCCACCAGGATATTCCATGGAACAGTACACAATCCATTATAGTGACAATATCCTGCTGACTGAGCGAGACAAATGGGAGGTGGTTACTATACTGGAAACTTCTGAAAGTGCTCTTGAGGCTTGGAATTAAATCCCACAAAGTTTCAGTGACTAGTTAATCACTAGAGCTCTTAGTGGAGTAGTGGTCCAGAGTATACTGGAATGCCACTCACAAGGGGATGCATAGCTGATTCTTGCATCCCTGTGCACGGAGTGGAGCACAGTGTTTGGTAGTCCAGTTGGGGTTCTTGAGTCATCACACGCACACCTATACTATGTGACAGAGAAGCAAGTCTGGCGCGGAATAAGGGAACTTCAGTGGACCCAGGCTGGGGCTACTTGGAACATAACTTCCATCTAGGAGACTTGGATAGGTCTGGACTGGTGCTGGAAGAGTCCATGGTGAGGCAGGAAATCAAGCTGTGTGGAATTGTTGGCAAGCTCTAATGAGAAAACTGTGATGCTGTTCTCTCTCTCCCTCCCAGGACCTGAAGCAAGACAATGTCAGTATCAGCAGAAATGCACACGCCTTTTGAGAAACAAAGGTCCTTTATGAAATGAGAGAGAGAGAGAGAGAGAGAGAGAGAGAGAGAGAGAGAGAGAGAGAGAGAGATTTTTGATATCAAGGCACCAGCCATCCTGCATTTAAGATTTTAGAATGGATTTGTCAGAGAGGCCAAGCTGTAGGTTAAGACAGGTTCTATTTTCCTTCACAATATGCGTGTCCTTAATAAAGTCCTTGCATGATTCATCTTATGGTATCTGCTTTTCACAGGGCAAGGACCAATGAACTTATCTTACTAGTTTATTACTGAAGAGGTTATTGGCAAATGATCTAATACCAGGATATAGCTCTCTGTAATATAACCACCTTGTAGAGAGGTGTTTATGTCTGCTGGTTTCTCCAAGAGTACTTGTATCATAATCACAGTTAATAGGTAGATGGCCATGAATTGGTATCTAGAGGGTTCAATAACATAAACCTAAAGCTCTCAAACTCAGATATGTTTTCTGGCTGAAAAGTGCATTATTGAAATGCACTGTGGTATAAAGAGTAAGAAGTGGATGGGGCTGAGGAGAACCTAGGAGCTCCACTCCCACTTGCACACATACAATCTGCAGTGCTTTACCAACAGCTTTTTGACCAATTTAAACAAATCTAGCAGATCAGTCTAGTTAATGAACACTTTATTTCCTCTGAGTAGTAAAAGTTAAAAAGTGATTCTACATATCAAAGTTTAACATATTGAGATCTTTGTAGTGAATAATGACAACCCACATAGCCCACAGTTAACCTGAATAAACAGATTTCACAGCTGAGATCCAACAAAATGGAATATATGTTTGTGTGTATATAAAATAGTAACAAATAAAGTTACTTGTTTTTACAAATACCTCAAATATAACTTGTGAAGAATTAAACATTCTTTTGCGCTTTAAAGAGCATGACAAATGTTGATTAATTTCACCTCGAGAGCATGTCAGTTTGCAGGGGGGATTATAAATGTCCATGCTGCCAGGTGCTTTGCATTCTGAGGGGAGGGCAGTGGTGTGTTCATTTAAATCACTGAAATGTGGTATTAGCACAGACACACTTTGAATGAGAGCAGAACTGGATGAAAATCAGAATAACATTGGCCTTCTGAAGGGTTAGAGAGGCTGTCCCTACAGCAGGTTGGCAATTTGTCATGTGGGCCCCTTCATGAACTATCAACCTCATTACCATGGTTCACTGCGCATGTTTCCCTTGGGATTCTCATCCTAATAGCATGTAGAGGGTGACCAGCTTTGTGCTCTTAACTAGTTTCTGATTGATTCACTTAACATGCACCCTCTAAATACTTGAATAAAACAGCTAATGTGTTAGATGGGCAAAAAACCCCACAAAAAAACCAAAAACATCTAAAATTCCTGAAGTTGAGGGAAAACCAAGAAAGTGCTCTTGGCAGTAATGGTACACAAACAAGTGCTCTTGGAAAGATTGAGGGTGAATAGTTTTGTGTGACAGCTACCATTTGTTTATTCTGCTCTGTGTGTGGCGTGGGTCCACCAGTACCAGCTTCAACTATACATTAACTAGGGCTTCTAAATGAAATAGCTCTCAGGAATAATTTTAGTCATAGGCAAAGACACGTAGAGCTATGGTGTCTGCAGGACATGTATTTAACCATGTTAGAAAAAAACAAACAAACAAAAAAAAACACAATAGTTCATTCCTAGAGTCTAAACCAATGGGACGATGTGAAATATATCAACTCCTTAGTAGGTACTATGTTTTCTCTGACTTATACGTATATACATATAGATAGATCCTTCAAATTAAGACCAATTATTAGAAAGTAACAATTTAGGTAAGAACTCATCATCCAGCAACTGAATTTTATTATATCATTTGCTTCAAACATTGGAATAAACAGGTTATATGTGCATGTATATGCACACATATAAATAAAAGGATATAATATAGATTCATTTTGTGAACCTATTTAATTCAATGATAATTTAAAAAACACCAAAGCCACAGCACTTGCTTGAAACAAAGATTTAACTTCTCTGACGTCTGTCAGTTGTGCGGCAAGATGTAGATTCTTTTAAATGGTAGCCACTGGCCTCAACTTTCCTCAGTCCCACTAGCCAGGTTTATAATGGTCAATCCTAACCCAGAGGTATTATACTAGACACATGAGTTTGAAAAATTGTCGAAAAAAAAGTTTTATTGGATAGAAATGTTCTAATGTTTCTTTAAAGAAAGCCTCAAATAATACATCCGAGAAGAAACCTGAAGTGGATTTAAATATGTAGGAAATTTGAATTTTCATAAAGTTACACATTTTTTTCCTCCCTGGCATCAGTCACTCACTATATTTTTGACACTAACGGCTAAAAATATTTTGCATTTAGCACATATTTAAATTACACTTGGTGAACATTTGTAAAATTACTAAAATATGGTTCTCAGATTTGATCATGCAAATGTCCTTTTTCACATAGAACTGTGGAGTGAGGCAGATAAAATTTGGGAGAAGTCGAGAAACTTTGGTTGTAATTACAATTATAAATAACTTTTTGACTGTTTAAATGAGGCTGGGTGGGCTTTCTGATAGGAAAAGTTTAGGTTCTGAATAAGTGCTCACCTATTAATAATTTAAGGTATACACAAAATATCTGAAAGTGGCTAAAGGCAGCCATCCTAAATTAATCCTAAATAGAAAGTCAATTACAATGTATTTAAGCATAAAGCTTCATAACACATACCTGTTTCTATGGTCATTTCTGTGGAACCAAAAACTGGTGAGACAAAGGGGTGAATGGTGCTCCCATACCTGGGCATGAAGCTAATCTTTTCTGATGTTTAAGATTTCTGTAACTTTTCCTTGGCACAGGCTTTGTGTCCAATGTAGTCTGTGGGCATGCATGTATGCATGCACATTTTAAGATAAGGTAAACCCTTACTTCAGTCACAAAAGAAATGAAAGGGTTGAAACAGTATGAAAAGTAGCTCAGCATAGCTGGAGGCTACCTGAAATCTTTGGAGGATTTGGATAAAAATACTTCCAGCTCAGTTTGACAGAGTTCTGAAGATGGAAATTTTACCGGAACTTTTGAACCCAAGGCTTTGTTCCTTCTGACTGACTCCTCTGGGGCTTTAATAGGTAATGGTGAAACATATAGGGGATCCATCAAAAGTGGCTTATTTCTTTAGGTTACTTATTTTGTTGGTCTTCATGACTGCTGCTTTTGATTTCTCGGGATATCATTTTCTTGAAAATTTTAGATTGAAATAGATAATTTTCTTTTTAAACTCCTGCATAAAGATATCTAGAATGTACTTTTTTTCCATGGTGTTCCATATTGTCCCATGTCCTCTGTTATCTCCCAATACTTTCAAGAAGAAAAAACTAGTCTTCAGATTAGCATTCATGATTTCCCACAGTCTTTGTCCAACTTTGTATCTCCTTCCCTTGTCTCAATAAGTCTAATTAATCATGGTGTCTCACAAACCCTAATGTCATCACAACACTATTGTATAAATTAATGACCTTTGTCTGGAATATTCTTCACCCTCCAAATGCTGTTTCATCCTTAAGAACTCCGCAGACCCTCCCTAGCTGTGATTTTGGAGTTGGTCCTCTTCACTACATTCTCATAGGAGGCTGTAGCACAAGGTTTAGCAAGAACACTGCATGTTAGATGGCCTGAGCCTTAAACCCAGCCAGGCAAGGGATTAACTCTATGAACCTAAGCAAGTCCTTTCAAGCTCTTTTAGGCCTCGAATTTCTCTATGCATTTGTAAACCTTACTTCAAAGGACAATTGTAAAGATTGAGTAATAATCTCTGTAAAAGCCTGTGGCAGCTATCAGTGCCTAGTCAACTGGAACAAAACTACTTGAAAACAACAATTTCTTGGTATTAATGAGTTTACTTTTTCCTCATAACATCTAGTACAAACATTAGGCATGGTTTAGCTACTGGATAATGGAATCTTATCCAGTGAGTATGTTTCAAAATACATATTCCAAACCTCCTTTAATCTTGCGACTCTAAAGCAGTAAGGTTCACCAGCAAAATATAATTCCCTTCCAAATGTCAGCATATTACTTCTTGTGCACAGAGAGCACATCAGAACCTGGAAAATAATATGAAACAATAAGAATAAAAAAGTAGACATGGCAGAAAGTTCAGTTCAAGTATCTTTCTCAATTCAGCAAGGAAAAGTAGTAGCATTTGTTGATATTCTTGCTAATCACTGTGAAGCAGAAGCAGTGGTTTAGTTTAGTTAAGCAAGCCACTAGCCTCATTATTTATAAACAAGTGACTTCCCAGTTTGAATCACAAAGAAAAAGAACAGTGCAGTTATCATGTGCCAGAAGTTGTTTTAATTTAGTTGAAGTTATGATATATTCTATTTTCTATATTTATTTTTGCTATATTTTGAGATATTAAGAGATATTGTTTAGTAGTGTAAAATTACTGTTTTAAAAATGAAAAATAACATTGATTATTCAACATGAGAGTGATATTTGATTGTGTAAATTCTACATTTTCTCCACGCTCAAATGTATGACTCTTCAACAAGCTTACGGTGATCTTACATGGAAAGGATGATCAATATTGTGTTAACTCAGAGTTTACACAATATATGTACCTGGAAATGTTTGAATGGCATCGCTTCTGTATTAGTCAGGGTTCTCTAGAGGAAACAGTTGGTAGAATGGATTGTAGTAAAGGGAATTTATTGGGGTAGCTACGACAGTCCAACAATAGCAGTCGGCAGGCCCACAGGTGAAGAAACCAGTAGCTGTTCAGTCCCCATGGCTGGAGGCCTCAGCAGTCCCAATCCAGCCCAGAAGGCCTGATGGCTCCCTGGGGAGTGGCTGCTCTTCAGTCCAATATGTGAGGCTGAGGAAACTGGGTTCTGATGTCCAGGAAGGGTAGGAGAGCAGGATTCCAGTGAAAATCATGAACAAGCACCAGCAGCAGGGGGAGGAAGGAAGCAGCTTCCATTCCGCTCAAGCTTCCTTCTATCCAGTCCCCTTCTGGAAGGCCCACCCACTGGTGGAGAAGGGCTCACTCTGGAGAAGGGAACTCCTCCTTTTGTCAGTCCTTTCTGCAGGCAAGCTCAGAGACCCACCCAAGATCACTATAAATTATTAAACAGGTCAGGTTGACAATAAATGTAACCATCACACTTCCCTACATGACTTCTAAGCTTGCAATATTTATTAGAAATGGATTTTCTCCACCTGAAAG
Organism: Zapus hudsonius; assembly: GCA_004024765.1. Classification (NCBI taxonomy): domain Eukaryota; kingdom Metazoa; phylum Chordata; class Mammalia; order Rodentia; family Dipodidae; genus Zapus; species Zapus hudsonius. Next base: position 13,043 of record PVHP010011024.1, read on the forward strand.
AAACAAACACTGTATTGTCAGTTACTTATTATGTCCATTTCCACTTTCCATACTTTTTCTGTGATACTGAGGTAGGTCTTCTTGGAGACATTCATGCCTTCTTGGTCGCTGGTTTTCTGGTAGGTTCTGATAAAGAGAAAGCAAGAGGGGAGATTGAAGGTAGAAGATTCAACGCAGCAAGAGAGGAGAAGGCACTCTCCTCATGTCCCCCCCCCCCCCAGCTGCTTTCTCCAGCTTCAAGAAACTCTCTTTGCTGTTTCCACCTACAACAAGTAAGGCCTCCAAAGTAGCACAAGGTAATTGTGCCTGTCATGGTCACTCAAGTATAAGATGTAATAAATCCAATCTATTGAATTTATGTCTCAGAAAAGTTTATAATGTACTTTAGTCCATAGACAGTTTGAATCACTTGGAAGTCAAAAGAGATCTTTTGACACCAAAAGAAATTTGAATTATCAGTGTTATATTCCTTAACTTTAAAAAAAGCTAATAAAGAAATACATATTGCATTTTTATTTGTGTTGGGTGCATAAATGGGTATGTTCATACATATGCGGGTACGTGTGTGTGTGCATGTGTGTTTATGTCTAGGTCACAGGGCAAACTCAAGTGCTAATCTCAGAAATGCATTCACATCTCCTTTTGAGGTTATTTCTTTGGTCTACAGGTCATCAATTAGGCTAAATTGGCTAGGCTGTGAACTCCAGTGATCATCCTGTCTCCACCTCACCTCTGCTGAATAATAGAAACATGCCTGGAGTTTTCCATGGGTAGTGCAGTCAGATGGTCATGCTTGTAAAGCAGCACTGTACCCGCTGAGGAATCTTCTCAGCCTAGATCTACATATTCCTGATAATATCTTCTATGATTAAATAAAAGTAGCTTAACAACTTGGAGGTGGTAGCTAAAAAAAAAATCTATCTAGGTTTTAAAATGTAAAGATTTATATTCTGGTTTCTTCTCTTCAGGTCGTATAAAATGTAAAGATTTTTGTAATACATCTGAAAAATAAAAAATAATTGTAATGGACAATGTGTTTCTAGTTTAAGAACAGACTTTTGCCTCTGTGTAAACTTTGGCTTTTGTTTTTCTTTTGAAACAAATCTCTTCATTGGCTGAGCCTTCTCCTCAGCCTCCATTTCACAATTATTAATAATAATTAAATAGAAATAATTAATGCCAGTTTTATAACATCCAAATCAGGTGCATGCCTACAAAGTCTAATGAACTGGATTCAATTCCCCAGTGCCCACATAAGCCAGATGCACAGGGTGGTACATGCATCTAGAGTTTGTTTGCAGTGGATGGAGGCCCCGGGGTGCTCATACTCTCTTTCTGTATTTATTTTTTCCCTCTCTCTGCTCCCAAATAACTAATAAAAATATTAAAAACCAAAGAAAAATTTGGCTTTTGAGAGTTGACATTACCTCTGATTTGTATTTTGACTAAGATGAGGACTCTTTTATATTTCATTTGTCTTATTTCCTTCCTTCTATTCCTCAAACACTTTTTTCTTGTTCCTTTCTCTCTATTGATAATTATGAATAATGACAAATGATAGAAACTAGCTCAAGGGCTTTGTATGCATTTTCTTCCTTTATCTATATACAATAGCTAAAATTATTGTTAAACCCATAAAAATGACTTTTATTAAAACAAGCCTGATTTAATCAAGGTAATTAATAAAAATTTACAGAATTCAAAATAATAATTTCTCCAAACATATTTTGTGGCCTAGAAGCAATTTTTTAATTTGCATTAAAATAGAAAAATGTCTGACTTGTTCATTTTTTCCAAAATCAAAAGGATAAAGATAACAATACTATAAAACAGTTCAGAAGGAAGAGGAAAGTCATGTCTGTTATACTTTGACAGGTTTCCATCTTTTAACATCAAAATTCAGGTAGAGAAAAAATGTTTTTAACCTAGAGATAAATATAATGCAAAAAACATTTAATTTTTAAAATTTCATTGGGTCGTAGAGCATTTGCTGGTGAATACAAAATAGAAAATAAAGTAGCCTTCTCTACAATACTTTTTTGGTTTTTAAAAAAACATTTTATTTATTTATTTGCAAGTAGATGAGAGAGAGAGAGAGAGAGGAGAGAGAGAGAGAGAACAGAGAGAATGGGTGAATCAGGGCCTTTATCTAGCTGCTGCAAACTCCATACAAATGTGCCACTTTGTGCATCTGGCTTTCCCTGGTATTGGGGAATCAAACCCAGGCCCAAGTTGTTAGGCTTTGTAGGCAAGTGCCTTAAATGCTGAGTCATTTCTCCAGCCCTACTCCAATTCTTTTCTTTTTGGGCATTCTAGGATAGAGAACTGTAACTGGGTTAATATTATGATGAGTCTTTGTGGCAAAGCAACACTTTTTTCTTTGTCTTTAAGAGTTTGTAGCTTTGCTTCAGATTCTGTATTAAAATAGATTATCTATTTATATGCAATAGAGATACAACTGCAATTTCAATTTTACTGCACTTTGAAGTGCTCAAAGCCAAGTGTGCTAAATATAATAATAAGGAACAGTTTTATAGTGATATACAGGCTTTCCCTTACCACATAGAAATGTTTAAACGCAATGTGATTTTTGGAGATCTGTGATATTATTTTATTGTTTTTTTCAAGTTTATGGGTGTTTCCAAATGTAGAGACTATTATTTATCTACACAAAAGGGACTATTGCATTTGACCCCTGAGGTGATCAGAGCCTCAAGTGGGAGAGTTTATTACCTGGAGCTTGGCATAAATAATGACAAATGCTATTAGTCATTATAAAATTTTCCAGCTGCTTTCAAATTTCAAGCTACAGTATTTGATTCAGTGACCTCCTGTGACAATGAACCCCACAGGCTAACAGCACACTGTGTAATGAAAGATTTTTTTCATTTATCTGATATTAATATTCCATTAGTAAAGTGAAAAAATAAACGACTTGTGGAACTATGCAGCAATTTCCTGGATATGTTTTTCTTGATTGAATATAAAACTATCATTATTTCCTAAAATATCTTTTAATAATATTATTATTTTATTACTGATGAACTGAGATCAGGATTCCAAAGCTTTCAAATAGGTCTTTTATCAATACTCTATTTATGAAACACCAAGACTCTACTGAGGAATTTCCAAACTACTCCTGTTAGGTGAGTTGGAATGGTCAGAAATTATAAGCAACATTTTTATGATCATGTCATGATAGTATAGAAAGAATGCACAAATTTTCTGTCCCATCCTCTGGCTATTTAATGTACTATCCTGCCCTATTCTTGTTGGATTTAGCTCTGCCTTCACCAATGGAAAAGTTATTAAAGGTGACCCATGGAGACATCATATATGCTGGTCCAGTGTCAGTGAACTGCCCTGAAAAGAACAGGCCCCCACTGCCCTATGCCTTGCACTTAAAACACTAAGGCTAGCACATGTGGTTTAGAACTGGACTGTGCAAAATTTTCAAGTCACAATGGCCAGACAAGAGCAGCTAATTCAGTAGCCCAGGGCTGCCTTCAAACTATAGGAGTATCAGTGCTTGCTGTTGAAGCCAATGAATTAAGGTTGTTGCCCAGGATGACTGAGTCAGGGAACTGACAGATAAAGCATTGAGAACTCACCATTTTAGATTTGCCAGGATTCTGAAGTCATTCTAAATTTACTCAGATTGGGAAAGAACGTAACTAGAAATAGGGATTTCCAGCATAAATTGCCAATTTTAGGATGAATTTCAGTCACATTTTCTGCAAACAACAGTTTGATATATGAATTGTACTTTAAAAGATGTTTGACCATTTAGAAAAGAAATATTAGATAAGGAAGTAAAATCTTGGATATCTAATATGCCTTAGTATTATTTGATAGTCTCAATATTTTCCAAATTGTTTCTTGTTTTTTTAATGTTCGAATAGTTGAATAAAGTAACAATAGTTCAAAGATAGTCTTTATTTTTTAAGTCAACTGTTTTACATCTATATGAAACTTATACTAAATATGTAATTTTGGAGAAATATACATAGCCATTCTTGGGTGATAAATATTACAGACTGATGACCCAAAAAGTGAGACTTTGGGAGGTGACTGCTCTTCTAACCAAGGCTTTCCTCTCATGAGGTGAATAACCCATGCATGGATTAATGATTATGGGGTTACTGTGGGAGTATTTGGTACAAAAGCAGCCTCTCTCTAACACACTTGCTCTGCTTGTCCTTTGATGTCAGCGCCATATCAAAAGACAGCAAGAAAATAGTTTGCATAGTAAAGCTTTGCTCTTGGGACTTCCTAACCTCCACCACAATGACTTAAATAAAGCTTTGTTCCTAATTACACAGTCCATGTAATTAGGTGATAGCAACAGAAGACACATACATAAAAATAACAGTAAAATATTTCGTATTACAGAAAAAGAATTAAAGCTATATCAAAATAGGTTGAGTCTCTGGCATATGGAAACAGAAATAGCCCATGACTTTCTACTAATTTGTTCCTGAAGGCAGCAAGCCCTCAGCGGGCCAGAAGTCTGGTGCTATGTTTGGAGCCTGGAAAGGGATCTGAAGTAAGGATCCTTCACGTGGACTACAGATTAAAAAGAGCTGAAAAAACTGCCAAGAATGATATGGCTCTGAAGAGCTTCTGGGCTGGAGGAAAGAGAGAGTAAACATTACAAGTGAGCACATGCAAGGAGAGCTGGTGTGGGAGTGGCTATGTTTTCTATGAGCAAATAAAAAAGCAGAAATCAATATCCATTAGAAGGTTACTTAAAATTCTAAATTGAGGGCTGGAGAGATGGCTCAGTGGTTAAGGCACTTGCCTCCAGTGCCTAAGGCCCAGGGTTCAATTCACCAGACCCACAAGGTGGTAGCCCTGGTGTTCTCTCTCTCTCTCTCTCTCTCTCTCTCTCTCTCTCTCTCTCTCTCTCTCTCTCTCTCTTTCTCTCTCTCCCCCCTTTCTCTCTCTCTGTATCTCTTTGCTTGAATATGAATAAATAAATTATTTATATTTAATTTAAATTTTTAAAATTGGAGAAATGCAAAAGAAAGTAAATATTAAAATATGTGCAGGTTTATGATCTCAAGAAATTCTGAACAAATATTTTTATTTATTATTAACAAATTTAAGTATAAGTTAACCAACTAGAATATTAAAATTTAGTATTAAATCATTTATTTAACATGATACAAAGAGAGTGAGTAATAAGAGGGGCAACTATAATTAGTTCAACAGGCAGATCAGAAAACATCCTTTAATGGCATACAGGATTTGAAAGAAACAATACTCTTTGCATCAAAAAAGTTGTAGAAGTGGCTCAGAGAATAATCTTTTTTCTTATTGTGCTAAATAACACATTATAGCTTGGATCTTAAATGTCTTTTAAAGGTTCCTGTGTTCAAAACCTGGTGAGCATATGGTAGTGCTAATTTGAGATTCCAGAAACTTCAGGCGATGGGACTTGCAAGGGAGAGCTAGGCCACGGAGAACTAGACCTCAAAGGGCATCTAAAGATCCCAGCCTCTTGCTCTCTTTCCCCTTCTTAGCCATCTTGAGCTAACAGATCTTCACTCGTTTCCTCCACGCTATACTGTTTTACCACAGGTCCCCAAAGCAACAGAGAGAAGCAATCATGGACCAAAATGTCTGAAAATGTGAGCCAAAGTCAGCAATTCCTTTTGTCAAAACTGCTGTTCTCAAGTGTCATGTTGAAATGATCAACAGGTTGCTAACATTACATAATAGACAACCTAGTAATTTTGCCATTTTAAGTATACATTTCTGTGATATTAATTGTATTCTGCAGCATTAACATTGCTGTGTAACCAAAACAAGTATCCATTTCTAGAATTTTTTCATCTTTCCAACTGAAACGTCATATTAAGTACTTATTCCTCCCCTAGTTCCCAGGAACTATATTTATTAATTTCCCTACTCCAAGCACCTCACACAATATTTTTCATTTTATATATAACTTGTTTCACTTTCTGTGATGTCTTTTTTTTAATCCATGTCATAACATATGACATAATCTTATTTTTAGAACTTATAATACTCCATTATGTTCATATACCACATTTTGTTTCTCCATTCACCCGCTGATGGACATTGGCATTGTTTCTTTCTGTAAGCGATTGGAACTAATGCAGTTATGAACTCTGATGCACCAATATTTGAGTCTCTCTCGATATCTTTCAGTTCTACCTAAAATTAGAATTGTTAGACTATCTATCAGTTATGGGAATTATATGATTAATGTTACAGCGAACTATATATACAGTGCTTTTCAGAGTGTCGAAGTCACTTTGCTTTCCTACAAGTATTGTAGAAAGATACCAGTTCCTCAAGAGTCCAGCCAATGCTTGTAATTTTCTGCTCATTTTCCTTTTGTTTTTGAAGACAGCCATGTTAGTAGGTATGAAGTGCTCTCTTATTATAGTTTTGATTTGTATTTCTATAATGATTAACCTTTCCTTGTGCTTAGTTTCCATTTGTGGATTTTTCTTAGAGAAATGTCTATTCAAGTATTTGTTATTTTTCATTTTTTTGTTTAAGTAAGTGGGACTCATATCTCATAATACAGTCAGTTTTTGCAGCCACTCTTGCACAAAAGTGTCACAATGTCTTAGGTTGTTAACGCTGCTATAAAATAGATCATAACCTACCTGGCTTAAAACCACAAAATTTATTTCTCACATTTCGGTAGGTGGGTTGAGATGCCCAAGATCCACTCATGATGGATGCAGTGTCCAATGTAGGGTTACTTTCTCATAGAGAGACATGTCACGTAACTCCATGTGGCACTCGGGGAACAGGGATCTGTGTAGAGGTTCTTTCAAGGACACCAGTCCATTCACCCCTTGAAAGTCTCACCTCCTGCTACTTTCACTTTGCAGATGAGGATTTCAACATGTGAATTTTGGGTTGAATTGAGTATTTAGCCCATAGCAACAGAATTAAGATTACTTTAGCCGGACATGGTGCAATAACTTCTAGCTCTGCTGACTTGCACATCTGCCTTTCAAATACTTACATGATGCTCTCTTTCCATAGACTGGAAGCTTTCAAGATCTTCCCACTTCAATGTAGCCACAACTGGTGTTCCTAAATTTGAGTCTTGAATTAGCAGATTCCCAATCCACCTGCAATCCACTCTTCTCTAATTTTTCAGTCTCAGTTTAGATCTTATATACATTGGAAGTGCCTTTTAAAGTAGAAACTCTAGATAAATCTCTGTTTCTGAATCACTCTCTTTCTCCTCTTGTTTCTTGATATGGTTCACCAATAACCTTATGTCATGTAGTCATCATTTTTTTAACTTTAAATCATGTTTCTCCTTCTAGGTCATATAGAGCATGTTTCTCCTTCTAGGTCATGTACCAGCTGTATGCTGGTGCCAGGTCTATTGTTGGTATTATCTTGAGAGGTCTTGAGGACCAAGAGCTGTACCTTCCATCTCTTGGATGCTAATTACCTGTTTTTTTTTTTTTTACTCTATGTGATGAGGGGCATAAGGGTTTGGAGAGAGAGAGAATGCAAAAAAATGCCTAACACATTATGATCATATCAGTGTCTCTTACCACTGCAAACGAAATCTAGACACATGTACCAGCTCATACATCTGGCTTTATATGAGTACTGGGGAATCAAACTCAGGCCTGCAGACTTTGTACACAAGGGCCTTTAATGTTTAACCCATTTCCTCAGCTGATTTTCATTTGTTAAAATAAGTTTCTTACAAATTTATCTTCCTTCAACTTCCATGAAGGTTTATTTTAAGCAGCTATGCCAAAATAATCAACTGGGAACTAAAAGGGGCAAAGTTAGTTGGCTAGTGTCTATGCAGACAGGTGGCCATGAGAAGTCAAACAGCCCCAGCAGCTCCCCTCTCCTGGGTTGGTGGATCTGCAGTATGAACTCTCCTGCTAATCTTGTTTGCTAATGTTTGAGTTAATAATTCACAACACAAAGTATGATAGCAGGTTGTGTCTTCAAATCGTTTTCTATTATATATTATAATTTTCTCCCTCTGTACATATTCTATTAGAGGAGACCCCAAAATTATACTAAAATTGGTTGACTTTAGTTTACTGCAACTACGTTCCTATTTGAATAAAAATAGCACTAATCTACATTACAACATTTCCTTTCACATATAGCAATGAAATGATCATAAAACATGTTTTATGAGTTAAAGAAGATGTTTTATATGGATAAAAGCAGTAATTTCCTCTGAGACCAGTTTTTCATTAAATAGCTTAAGAAAACTCTAATTGTGTTTGTAATTCTTTAGTAGAATAAAAAGCAAGGTGCTTATTTTAAAGACCATAGGAAATGTACGGATTAGCAGATTAGCAGATACTGTAGATATTACATTTGTGTTATCAGGTTTAAGTCCTTTTGACAGAGGCAGAAATTCCTTTTGGTCAAGTCTTTAGGATGCCCAACAAAGTCCTCTTCATGGGTTTTTTGGTTCTAGCTTTTACTTTTCCCAGAAATGTTCTGTGGGATGATTCCATGTCCTGAACTGGTGGACTTCATTATATGAGCTCCTTTGTGATCATCAGATTGATTTCTTTTTAAAATGAGTTTAAAGTGATGGAAGAAGTAATTTACACATGGACTCATCCCAGCTCTGGAGAAAAACAGGAAATATAATACATTACTATAAGTACTAATAATATAAATATACTAATGCCTATTTCTGTCTTCCTTGTGTCTGTCATTCCTTCCTACTTTTTTGCCCTTTGCCCTAAGTATTAAATGACCACTCTCCATACAGTCTAATCCATTCCTCTTCAATAATATGATTCTTGAAGAGCATTTGGTGACAAGACATTCTCTCTTGCACCAAATATCCTTGGACGGCCCCTGTTTATTCGACAGCCCTGTATTAGACTGATAAAGCATGTGTTTTATGCACCCAAGAGAGGATATCAGCTCTGTTACATTCCATATTCCACAAGAAATAGTGTCTTGTCTATGATGCACACTAATATTGTTCTCAGCTTATTTAGCACAAGCAAGGACTTTCAGTGATCACAATGTCTTGTTCATACTTTATAATAAAGGAATCGGAGGGTAAGAAATGATTTCTTACTGACCTTCTTTACTCTTCATTCTGTATTCTTCTAGGCACAAAGTTTCTCATGTCTCCAACATTTCCCTTAGCTGTGTCATCCTAGTGGACGTGTGAAACTCTGCAGTCTACCTGCAATAATTAGAGCCCATTTTATAAATTTCTTACTGAAGAAGAAAGCCCGGAGAGGACATAAAGGCATGGTATTCAATTCAGCAGCAGCCCTGCCTTCTTCTAACAGCAGCTCTTTAAAGTAAGTATTTGTGGCAAGTAATGTGAAGGTTATTTGTGTATTCATAATTGACTAAAAATACTCCTGCATTTTGTGTCGTTCATCTGTCAAAAGAGGATCATAGAGCCCTTTGAAGTTCTTCAGAAAATCAATTTTTATACAGGATTATTTTAATGTGTCGCTTTAAACTTGTATTTTCTCCACATTTTTTTTTCTTTTTACTCAAAGAGGATAGAGTGGAAGATCCATCAGTGAGTGCACACACTTTGTGTTGCCTGAACACTAGCAATGTTTTTCCACAGTAAAGGGCTACTGCAGCTTTCTAAGCACCAAGAGATCACTTTTTGGCTTTGAAGTCAGATTCAACCTTCCTCCACTCTTTGTAGTGGTCCCTTTACCATCGTTTAGTCTGTTTGAAAATAACTATTTCAGGTAGGGGGGAACTTGGAAGCAGGCCTGAGATCGCTGAGGAATTCCTTCAGGTTTAGCTCTTGGAGGACTTGTGTAAGCTGACTTGGGCAGAGAAGTTAAACTCTGGTGCAGTTGGACAGGCCAGAGGCTAATATTGAGCCATCTCTGAAAGGAAGCAAACTTGATAATAGTGAATGGACATTTTATGTGCTCTTGAATTTGGTTTGTAAGCATTTTATTAAGGACTTCTGCATGGATCAGCCTTGCTATAATTTTCCTTTGATTTTGGTATCAGGGTAATCCTTGCTTTGTACAGAATAGTTATAGAAACATTGGTGCTAGGTCTTTGAAGATAGAGTAGAATTCAGCAGTGAATACATCTAGGCCTGGACTCCGTTTAGTTGAGAGAATTTTTGATACTGCTTCAGTCTCATTGCTGGTTATAGTTCTTTTTAAATTATCTATATAATATTGGTTTAATTTTAGAATGTCATACAGGTAATACATTAGTAGAACTGTCTCTTTTTTATTTTAGATTTTCGAATTTAGTGGAAAATAATGCTTTAATGAATGCCCTAATAATAGTTTTCTGAATTTCATTGGAATTTGTTGCGATGTCAACATATCATGAACATCACAGAGACACTTGCTCATTAGAAGCATTGTTCATAATAGCTAAGTCATGAGAGTGAACTAAATGGCCACCAACAGAGGAATAAATAAAGATAATGTAACATATGTACTCAGTGAAACACTGCTCAGTCATAAAGAAGCAAGAATTTTTGTTATTTGTAAGAAAATGGATGCAAACATAGTTATGTTAAGTGAGTTAAATTACTCTCAAGGAGAGAACTATAGCATATTTTCTCTTATTTATGGTTATGAGATAAAATCATGCACACACAATATATAGTCAGTAGAATCAAAACTATTGAAGTGAATAATGAGAGGTGACGAAAGAAAACGTTCTTAAAGTGCATTATGCACTTACATAAAAATGTTCTTATGTAACCCAGTACCATGTATAATAAATATGCACTAATACAATGAATAAAGACACATACAAAAGATAGGTCAGAGGCAGGCAAGCCCATGTGGTCTCTGGGCTGCACCATCACAATGGTAGTGAAAGTTTGTGCAGCAAAAGCAGGCATGTTTCCTCATGCTATTCAGTGGTAGGAGCTGAGTCCCCCAAGACATTACAGGCCATTGCCAAGGCTCTTGGTTGCCCACCAGAATGAGATGGTAAGACCCTATTGCTGAAGACCACACATGCTTGGGCTGCAGGTCACTGGGAAATTAAGCTGGAACTGAGCTGAAAACCTCCTCCCTGTTAACCAGCTGACAGAAAGCTGGAAAAAGCTATGGCTGCCTGCAGCCCTACGGAGCAGAGAAGGCATCAGTGATGGTAAACAGAAAGGCAAGCCAAAGGTGCTAATTGGTGCAATAGTCAAACACCTGTTATAGGGAAACCAACAGTTCTCTAACTGGACTGGTGGCCAGCTTCACAGAAGAGAATGCATGCCTGGTACAAAAACCTATGCTGAATACCAGGTGCCTATGACTACTGAAAGGGGGAAAATAACATGGCTTGAGTATATCTACTAAAGTAAATTATAAGCCAATAAATACATATATATTCACAGCACACAGGCATGTGTGTTTGAATGTTTGTACAATGGTGAAAAAAATTAAGACATTTCACTAAAATATTTTTATATGTAAAATATTTCAAGCTAAAAATCTCAAGGATATATTTATTTTTAATATTCTCTTCTTCCTTTACTTTTTATATTCCTTTTATTTAAGTGTATACATATATAAAGCATGGTGGGGAACCAAACAAAAATTCAAGTAATTTCCCTTCTTTTTTAGCTTATGTATGCTGGAGCATGAAGTATAAGAAAAGTCAGTTTCATTTGAACTAAGGAAAAGGAATTAATTTCTTATAAAAAGTAATAAAGATCATAGTGTTTTCTTTTTAATTACCTGTCACATTTTCTCTTGTGGAAGATATTAACTGACAAAGGTGAGTGGCTGAATGACGTTTTAAAATAGTTTATCTTTTCTTTAGCCCAAATGAACAGTAATTTAGATTAAGGATTTAACTCTTATTAGTTTTATAAAGAGTGTCTCCAGTTGATATTTTAAATTTGAAATAATAAAGTTCTATGAGCCCTTTGAACCTCAATCCAGATGTCTCTGCTTTTCTTTGCTCTGCTTATATTTTCATTTGTAAATTTTATTTGATTTGTGTTCACTTATTTTATCTTGAAACTATTTACCTAAAGAAAGATGCCCAAGATTGATATTAATCAGAAATCACTGAATCACTTATTATACCTTTTTATAGTTATCACATAAGGTCAGAATAAATGGGGCTTTTGAATCCCCTGTCTTCCTTTCACTCAGTGTGCTTTTACTTCTGTAAAATGATAGCGTTTTACAAATTGGCTTTTTAGATAGTGGGCAATAGTCAACACTGATGCTTTTTCTGATCGATCAAACCAGTTTCCTCTGGTGCTCAGTGGCGACAGAGTTAGTGATTTTGTTCACATCACTGTCAGACTCAATAGTACTGAAGTTTTTAAAAATGTATTTTCAACTCTGTTTTCAACCAATTTAGAGATTGGAGGGAAGCTATAAATATGCAATCATTTTGTAAAACTTCCTGCTCTAAAGTATTGGACATGGAGATGAGGCTTTATTGCAATTTACTTCAAGAAATTATTTGACAGTTACAATGACTTCATAGAACAAAGTTCAGTAGCTGCAAGGGAGCATTTTTTGGTGAAGCAAAATTCTTTGTGTACTGAATCTCAAACGTGGGCTTTATCAACACTCAGGTTCTAGCCCTCAGCTTTGAACACCTGAGAACTCACCTGGTCTGCATCCTGGACTTTCTTAGACTCCCAAATTCATACGTAAATGTTCCACGTTCTATATTTACATCCTGAGAATAAATGTTTTAATTGTCCATGAGAATTAAGTCATGTAAAAAAAAACTATGCACATTAGTTCATCAAAAGGATGTGATCCTCTTTAGCATGTCAAGTGTCAGTATGACTGCTGAGTAATTACAGAATCAAAACACTGTGAGGAATTGGTTAAAATTGTGAATATTACCAGATTAAGGTAGAATACCAAGTCCATTTTACAAAATATCATGCCATTACTAATATGGCTTTAACTTTTTATGTTGCTGGTAACCATTTCCTCTCTCTTGCTATTTTTAGAATAATATTTTGTCATTCTTTTATGACTCACCATTTTCTGTTCATTATTGATCCCTTCACTAGGCTTCTAGTGGATATATCCTTTCTTTAGAGACATTGATGACACCAGAAAGGTAGTTATGTCTTGATGGCTTTGTAGCCATCCCTTCTTTGTAAGTAATATATCTCCTGCCCTAATTGTATTATGTGTCCATATATATAGTTCAGAACTATATATATATATATATATATATATATATATATATATATATATATATAGTTCAGATCTCATAAAGCTGTATTCCATCCCACATCCTAAACATCACATTATGTTTGTTTTTTTTCATGGCCTACTTGACAATGGTAATATATTTTAATCTGCCAGTTTTATAATGGCATGTCCACAGTGATTTCACATATATGAGTTACTTTAAATATGAATTATTTAAAATGAAATACATGGAGTGTGTGTTATTCCATCCAAATTCAAATTTCAAAGTTAAATGGGAAAATACATCTGTAAAATCTACTCATTTTTTTTCTGATGACCCATTAAATTATCTTGCTGAATCACTCCCAACGTATGTATGTTCTGAGAAGGCTAGCTGACTGCCATAGTATCCAAATAATTGCTATGTGTGATTTTACCTTTTTCTCTGTACCTGTCCTACGCTGAGCTTGAGTATACCTAGTTATGCATACACATGTGAGGTGAATTGACCTACTAGGTCACCTTAAGGAAAGACTGTCCCTCATAGTGCTTACACCAAATTGGGCTTTAACTGGCTGTGATGGTTAAGTTTTGATGTCAACTTGACCTTTCAAGTAATCTTCGGTGGGTCTCTAAGGATGTTCACAGGAAGGCAGCCTCTCAGTAGGGGGCAGGATGTAAGAAAGCTCAAAGGAACTAGAAGTAAACATCCTTTCCTGTGTGGGCAGTGCAGGAAGGAAATTCCAGAGACTCAGGATGTCATTAAATCTGGGATAGAATTGCAAGACCCCACCCTAGGCCTATATAAAGGTGAAAGAATTCTCTCCTTGCCCTCTTGCCTGTTTGCTTTTCCGTGTGTATGGTGTTGGTGATGGGTTTCTCACTCTGCTTGGACCTCTGAAAGGGGAGCAGCCTCTTTTGCATTTTGGAACTTGCCCTATATCTATAGCTACAAATAAATCCTTTCCTACCAAAAACTGTGCCTGGTTTGAAGATTCATCCCAGCGGCGTGTGGCTGACTTGAGACACTGGCCTTACTTTTCTCTCATATTACCAAGAAGTGCCTGATCACAACTTATATATAGGGAGATGCTAAGTGATATCCTATCAGGGAGGTATGGCCAAGAGGAAGTGCACTAGTTGAAGGACTGTTCATATGCTTACCTAACTCAATGTTAAGACATTTTTATTCATCATTGTATTGTCTGCATTAGTCATACTATAAAAAAATGAATCAGGACAAAACAAATATGAAGCAAAACAGAAGTCATGAGTGATTCTCTTCAGGAGCATATGAATTCCTACAAGTCAATATGAGGAAATTCTCTGGTTTTGTGTTATGGCTTGATTATATATTAATAGGAAATACAGGAGTTACAGTGAAGCCTAAAGGAAGAACACCATCATGGATAGCAACAATAGAGATAAGATTTTGGAATAAGAAAAATAATAAGAACATTTCATCATAGGAAAAATGTTTTGTGATTAGCTAGAAGTTAAAAACAATTAATTAAGAAATGGAACATTTAAGCCAAATTTAGGTGGTTGGAAAGTGCTTATTCTTATTACCTTATTGCAATCAGATTTACATTCTGATTGAGGAGAAATTTACCTAAAGCAATTAGAAAGTGTTCCCATTTAGTATCAACATTTTAATAATAATACGGCTTGAGGGCTGGGCACACCAAGAAATTGTCTCTAAAGAGAAAAGCAGCATGCAGGAGTTTATTGGAGAGTGTTCTAGAATTGTCTCCAGTAAGTGGCTGGACTTAGAGAGTCTAAGGGACCTTGAAGATTCTCTTCAGGCCTCAGCAATGCCAAAAGAGTTTTGAAGATGAGATGGCAGATGGCAGAAAGAGCTGGAGTTAGCTCTGAGCGCATGGCTTGCCATTGGGTGGAAATGCCCTTTAAATTTAGTCAATTCCTTCTAAGGTGGTTGTGCTGTCATTTTTGACAGTAGTGGGCAGAGAGAAAGCTTCAGATTCTGAACTGTGACTTTATCCTCTGATCCAGTAGTGGTCTGGGTATTTGAATTAAATCAATTAATAAAGAGGGCTCACTCAATCAGAATCTCTCAGGATTGAGCCCAGATGACTGATCAATTGTCAAAAGCTCTCCAAGTAATTCTGCTGATCAGCCAGGTTTGAGAACCACTGATCTAAAGGGCACATACTTCTCTCATGGAAATAATTACTCTTTTCTTCCTTGACTATTCAGTAATCTCACATAGGATACACTGTTCCTTAATGGGCACAGCAGAGGGATAAAGAAAGAAATCACATTAGGAATAGCTCTGTATTCAATAAAAGGGCAGATAGGCATTTTAAGTGTGCTCTACATTATATAAGAACAAAGGGAATAATCACAATAGGAAGCCCATGAAATTGCTATTGCATTTAGAAGAAATTAAAGGTTATGTTCAGACTATTATAGAATAGATATGGAATTTCATAAAATTATGTTAATCTTTAGAATCTTCAGAAAGATACATAATGAATGATCTGGGCAAGCAGATAGAATAAATAAAATTTATTTATGATTTTGCAATGCAGGATGTCTTTTACTGCAGAAATAGCTTGCTATCTATAGAGGGCTTCTTTTGAATACTTGGGAGCAGATATTAAATTTCTTTTATGCATTTAAAAGGTGTGGGGCCTGGGGAGATGGCTCGGCTGCTGAACATGTTTACTTCCAAGACTGCCCACCTGAGTCAGCTATGACGTAGCACCCATATACCAAATGCAAAATACAGCACATGTGTCTAATCCCAATGTACCTAGGGCAATGTAAGCCAGGAGAATCTGGAAGCTCTCAAGTGGCAGTGGCAAAACATCAAGAGAGATCCTGTCTCAAAAGAAGGTGAAACGAGAGAAGAAACACTCCATGGTTGCTCTCTGCTCTACACATGTGCTCCACAGCGCCCCCCACATCCTAGACACACACATGCATGCATGTACACATACGCATATACACATAAATAAGAACAACTGTCAATTTGTTTGAATTTGTTACCAGTTGAGAATCTATTGGGAGGATCTGTCAGGAGTTGATGCATGTTACATACACTATGTTCACAGCAGCATTCTTCCCTTGGAAATACCTGTCTGAAATAACTATAAGTAGTTGCCTCTAGAAATTTGTGTTTTCTCTTTTGCCCTTCCTCATGGAGTTTCAGTGATGTGACAAAAACTTCGATAGATTGAGGTCCATCTGGAAAAGGCTGAGGGCTGTTTCTGTGGCCATAACATACACCTGGTAGCCCGTGTCTCCTCCCTAAAGTCACAAAGGCATTCATCTGGGGATAAACCACTATTCTAAAAGGCTGGGTAATTCAACAATTCTACACTTGTGGCCCAGCCAGTTTTACTAGGGATTATCAGGCCTTGATACAGAAGAAGGAAACATCCCTCTTCAGCTATATGGAATGTTTCCTATGTAGACTTGGGAGGAGTTAGAGGCTCTAGTTGTTTGTCAAAATCCATACTGAACTTCTAACTTTTCTTGTAAAGTCTTGGGAAGGCCATCTACTTAACTGAAACAAATAAAGCCAGATGCACATGGTTGTACACACATCTGAAGTTTGTTTAAAGTGGTGAGAGATGCTCTTTTCCATATCCTCTCTCTCTTTCTCTATCTATCTATCTGTGCTTGCAAGTAAAGAAATATATATCTGAATCAAACTAAGGAAACGCAATAAGTCGTGAGTTTGACCTTCAGCCCCTCTAAGTTCCCATGAGAGAATGTGAAGTAAACAAGAAAGCAGGTTCTAATAAATATTTGCTAAGAAGCTTTGAAGCAAACTAGAGAAAAGCACCTTTTGAAAAGATAAAATTACTGTTTGTTAATTACTCATCTACATGGCTGCTATCAATATAAAGTTATCTTATTTCCAAGAGCATAACAATGAAGGCTGTTCATATTTGCATGAGGCAACACTATTAAAGGAAGATCTTCAAACACTCCTTACAGAAAGTAATTAGTGCAGGACTGCTTTAAGAAATAAAGAATATGTAAACATTTCAGGTGATCTTGAAAACTTGGCTAAACAATTATTTTGTTATATTCCATGTTTGTTGTCAAAAATAACCAAATTATTTCAAATATGAGGAACCTTTAAATAAATTTCTGATTTTAGGCCACCCACAAGGAAATCTAAATATGAAAGACTAATTCCCAATTTAGGATAATCTGATTTACAACTTGCATTTGGTATATGGGCACATTCAGAGAAAATCATTGTTTTAAACTTGAATGATAATCTTTTCCTGGGCTGATAAGTTATGGTAATATACTCTTTCTGCAAAGCAATAAAGGTAAATTTGTAGCTGAACCAACAATTTATAGTTTTTAGTGAGGAGTATGGCTGAATTTCTATGTTCTCAAGGCTAAGCCTATCAAAAGAATATTTAAATTTACAGTATTTTAAACTTGTGCTCCAGTTACTCTCTTATTGATGAGACAAACACCTGACCAGAAGCAGATTATGGGAGGGAAGGGTTTCTCTCATCTTTACAGATTCAAGGGGAAGCTTCATCATGGCAGAAGAAGCTGGATTGCTTCATAATACAGCCAGAGCAGAGAAAGAACAGCCAGTACCAGCAAACATGAATTGACTTTGAATTCAACCCATAGTGCTGAACTCAAGATCTGCCCCCAGTGACACAACTCTTCCAGCAGGGCTCTAGGCTGGAGACTTAAGTAGGAAGATTAGTTTTAAATAAAAATGCCTGTGGATATAGAAACATTTATGTTCAAATCACCACATTCTGCCCCTGACCCACATAGACTCATGATCATCTCACAATACACAATACTCAGTTCAGCTTCAGAAGTCCCCATAATCTTTCCCAACTTTACCATTGTTCAAAAGCCAAAACTTTCATCTGAGATTCAAGACTGTCTCTTAACTAGAAACCCTGTAAATTCAAAATACAAGTTTCATGTTTCCAACACAACATAACACAGAGTAAACATTCCCATTGCAAAAAGAAGGCATAACAAGGAGAGACTGGACCAATGCAAAATCAATAACCAGCAGATAAACATCAAGCTTCTTCAGTTCCAAGTCAGACATCTATAACCATTGGCATTCTCTGGGTTTTCAATTCTCCCCAACAGCTGAGCTGCTCACAGACTGGGGGCAACAACATCCTGAGTCAGTGGCTCTCTTGGCAGATCTCCAACATTCCTAATATCCAAACTCTGGGGTCTCCATTTCAACCTACTTATTATCTTCCTAGATCAATACAGTGGCCTTACTGGTTTTCCACATAGGGATTTTAACCAAATCCATATTGCTTGCATCTCTGTGACCCCTGGTACTGTGTGCACTTTATTATCCTCTTTCTTTGATTCTCATGCTTCCAAAACCTGTACCAGGTGGGCAGTATATTCAAATTGGTAAATGGGGTGTGAGATAAAGTTTGCCATTGAGAAACAGGTTGCTCTATCACCAGTCTTGCTTCAAGTGCTTCCTTTCAAAAGAATTTGCAATCTTACTAGATCCAGCCTTCCATGGTTAGTTTTTACCTTCAGGGCATCTTTATCCTTGTTCCAATGCAAAATAGTTGGTCCAAAATAAATGGTGGTAATCTCCTTAAAAATTATAGCTTACGTCTAAAATCACTATTCCTGTAACTTCAAACCTGCTTGAATTTTCCTGGGATAAATTGAACATATTATATTGTTTTCTTGAATACTTTGGTCAAGCACACCAGGCCATGTCCTTTAAATTCAGCTTTGCTCAAATTCTCTGGGCATGGGCATTACAAAGCCAGCCTTTCCACCAGTATTCCAGTTCTAACATAGTACTTTCCTTCCCATTTGAAACTTCATAAACCGAGCTGTCACAGTTATCTCTGCATTTAACATTTTCATACTCTCCACAGAACAGCCTATCAAGCTCTCATTTATAGCACTGAAAGATTTTTTCAATCAAAAGTACCAAATCTCTTTCTCATTCCTCAAGTAAACATATTCCCAAAGACTCAAACCTACATGTTCAGATTTATTCCAACAACTCCACTTCTTGGTACAATTTTTTGTTGTTGTTGCAGTTACCTTCAGATGGCTGAGACAATCACCCCAAAGGAAGCAGCTAATGGGAGGAAAGGGTTTATGTTAGGGTTATAGATTCTAGGGGAAGCTATTTATGATTGAATAACCTGGCTCACTTCATCATATACCTATCATAGCAAGAGCTAAAGTATCCAGAGTTAGACTTACTCTAAATACACAGAGTGGTGCTGGATTCCAAGCCAAATTCAACACCCAGTACCACACTTCCTTTAACAAGGATCCACCTCCCAAACTATACACTTATTCAAAAACGCCTCAGGCTATTTAGACATTACTTTCGAACCACCACAAATAGCAGTGTCTTTATTGGGATGCAACCTCACTTTAGGAGCAGATATAGCTTTGAAATCCCTATTGACCCAGCTTCCATTATAGTCAGCATCTTAAGTAGCAGAGTATATTAATGATGTCAGGCTGTAAGCCCCTTAGCAAAGCTTGGGAGAAGGAGGTGACATTACTGAATGAAAGAAGGCGAGTGAGTAGCAGCAAAAGTGGTGGGCATATCCTTATTCTGACTCTACCATTGCACTCTATGTGTGAGGTCCTCCATGATATGCTTAACTCATCCTAAGAAAGGTGCTTCATGTCACGCTCAATGTCACATAGTGCACCCATGGCATGATCTTGTGGGATGTTACATAGCATGTTGACTTCTAGCTCACCAGAATATAGGTTTGGAATCCCACTGGACAGCTAAATGTCCAGTTCATTTATACACTTTTGGACACAACTAGACACTATCCTACACAAGCCATACTGCAAATTATAAATGGGATTTCTTCATTATGTGACAGGCTATTGTAGTCAGTTTCTCATCACTAGCAAAAACAACCTAATCAGAAGCAGTTTATGGGAAGAACAGATTTATTTGGTTTACAGTTTCAAGGGGAAACTCCTGAAGCTAGACATCACCTCCTGCCCAAAATTAGGTGAAAAACAGCAGTAGGAGAGCGTGCCAAACATTTGCAAGGGGACACTGGCTATAATACCCATAAGACAGCCCCAAACCACACACCTCCTCCAGTAAGGGTTCAATTCTAAAAATCCTACCAGCTGAGGATCAAGTATTCAGAGGACATGAGTTTATGGGGAGCACCTAATTCTAACTACCTGTGATGGTTAAGTTTTGTTGTCAACTTGATCTTTTAATTACCTTTGGTTAGTCTTTGATGTTTATCACTGCAGCCCTCTCAGCAGGGGACAGGATATAAGGAAGCTTAGGGAAGCTGGAAAATAACATCCATTTCTGGGAGGGCAGTGCAGGAAGAAAATTCCAGAGATCCAGGAAGCCAACTAGTCTGTGACAGAGTTGCAAGAACCTATCCTAAGGCTATATAAAAGGGAAAGAAATCCCTGTCTCTCCCTTCCTCCCTGTCTGGCTGTTGGTGCTTGTCTTGCATCTCTTTGTCAGCTTTGGAACAAAGCTTCCTCAACCATCAAGCTTGGAATGAGGACCAGTGGCTCCCCAGGAAGCATTTTGGCCTTTAGTGCTGGATTGGGACTGCTGAGGCATCCAGCCATGTGGATTTAGTGCCAACCTTGACTCTCGGGTTTACTGACTGCTATGATGGGACTGCCTTGAGCTAATCCAACAAATCCCAGTTTTGTTTACTACAATTAATTCTTTAGGTTCTGTTCCACTAGAGAATCCTGACTAATATACTACCACACTGGCCCATTAAGAGTCTGAGATTTCTAAGACTTCAAAGTTTACCCAGCAAGTTCTTTCTTTAAGGTCTCTGGAATTATCAGAGCCTAGGGGCAGGTAATTATGTACTGGAGGAAACCCTAAGGATTCTAGGAGCACACATACTTTCTCTCAGGTTTGAACACAATGCTAAACTCTCTGGCACAGCCTGGTGCACTAGGTTCAATTGCCAAGTATTCACCAATCTTTGGATATTTTTTTTTTCCCTACAGCAATTCAACAAGGGAGACTTGCCAAAATCATGTGGTTTTAGTTTACTTTGTCTCTACAACTTTCCAAAATATTGTTTTTTTTTTTTTTTATTTTCATGCTCACTAGAATTCTAAAGATACTACTAGTAGTATGCAATTTCCTGGAGAATGGAGAAATCAGCAACTTTGTGTGTGAGAGAGAGACAGAGAGACAGAGAGAGATAGAGACAGAGAGAGATAGAATGAGAGAGACAGAGAAACAGAGAGAAACAGAGAGAGAGAAGGAGAGAGAGATTATTTGTGTTTTAAAACTCCTCAGATTTGCTGCTACAGTTTTTCTTGACTTGCCCAGAGTGACACCTACCCAGTAACACCAGAAGGTTCCTTCAAGTCATTATGCTCCAGTAAATAACTTCCCAACCATGGTCAGACAAGCAAACCTATCTTAGCTCAGTGTGTCAAAAATAAATAAATAAGCAATGCATGAAAGTAGCATGGTGATGTAATGGGAGGAAGAAGGTATTTACTGAGAAAGAGGGGGAGAAGGAAGGAAAATTGAGGGTTGTGGGATAAAAATGCATCTTAAATTACAAAGAATATAGTATATTTGAGATGTAGGGCTGCTAAGTCTTTCAGTGAATGTGACTGTAAGTCAACATTCATATGCCAATTATTTTTTGTTCTGGTCACTGAATTAGAAGACATAAATCTAGGAGCACAGAGTTGTCTAGATATGAACATTGTGAGGGATTGTAAATCCTAGTAGTTGAAGATTTTCAAAGAGTCTGTCAGAGGAGGAGCTGAGACATGAACACAATCATATGACTTTTCCAAGTTTCTGGTGAATTTCTGGTTCTAGGTTCTGGTTCCTCCCTAATCGGGCACCTTCCATTAGTCCTGACTAGCCAGATATTTCTGTGTCCTAACAATTTATCTTTCTACTGATTTAATTCTAGTTTGAACAACCTCCACCTGCTTATGCTTAAAGAATCTGTAAGGGAGAAAAAACCATTTCCTGATAGATACTTGAAATGATTAGGAGTAAATTACATTGGGTACTATGCCTATGTTATAAAATCTTCAGAATAAACATTGAATGACTACACGTTTAGGTGGCATAAAAAGAACATGGAAAAGACAGAATGGGGCCAAGAGATACTTGATAGGAGAAAAGCCATAAAATATTTGGCAAGTACTATGTAGTAGAAAGAGAACATTTGTCTATAGTGGGGACTCAGAAGAGAAAGATGTGACTTAGGTTAACAAAATAATCCCATTCCCATAACTTTTGTGTATATATCAAGAGCACACTATCTTATGGAAAAATCACAATTCCTAATGGAAAAGTACAATAACTAGAAATAATCACAATACAAAGTGATATGAAGCAACTGTGATGTACTACATTGATCTTTCTAGGCACTTAGGGGAAAAGCAACCATGACCTCCACATCACTCTTTTATCTTTTGCTTTGTGTGTGCAGGTTAATGTATGGAGAACTCAGAATGGAGGCTAAGAAGAGCTCTCTTGAAGAGACAAATTTTACTTATTAATGCAAAGCTAATTTTGCATTACACAATGCAATACAAAGTGGGGTGTTTCTATTTCAGCGAAGGTATTAGAAAGGCAGTTAGAGTAAGAGACTGAGTGTTAGAATAGCTTCAGTAATGGTAAGTCACAGCTGAAGGACAATCCATGCATTTATGCGGGGTGGAAAGCACCATTAGTCACAGATCCACCTTTTCAGCCACTGAAAGAACAATCCCCATTAGCAACATCATTTTTGAATAATAAGGAAAACATATGTATGTCCTTGGATAGTCAATAAATAGTGACAATAACACTTGAGAAACTTGTAGGTGCCTCAGAAAGTTAACAACCTCTGTTAGACCCCACAGTTTTGTAGAATGATTTCTTTAATACCATGGTATATTAAGCTGTATACCTAAATAAGAAAAAGCTGAGAGAGAAAATATGTGAAAATCACAACACTATCTTCACATGTGTATTGCAAAAAATAAGCAACTGAAAGAAGAAATGTTTTCTACTCCATTTCTGGGTTGTTGTGTCTAGTTAGAGGTACACAGGCTTCCAGTAGTATAGCAACCAGGCTTGTTTCTGCTGTTGGTCACAGCTGTGTACTTGTGTTTAGCAGTAGTGTACATTTACCATGAACTGGCAGTGTAGTTCTCCAAGTTTATTCTTCTTATGAATATTGTATATATTTCAAGCCAACAATAGGTTTGGTCCAGGTTCTTTTGTTGGGTAAGCCCTCCCAACAAACCCACACTAGAAGTGTGGAGGATTCGCTAGGGTTAACCCTCAAATGCAAGAGGGAGGCTATAGAAAAATATTTCTATCCTTTAAGGGAAACTATTTAGATAATCTTCACCATTTACTCAGCAAATTTGTAATCTGATTTTGACTTCCTTTTTTACTTGTCTCCTTGTTGTAGTCAGCCACATGCCACTGGGATGAATCTTCAAACCAGGTACAATTTGGGGGAGGAAAGTATTTGTTGAAACTACAGATAGAGGGGAAGTTCTGTAACAGTGAAAAAGGCTGGTCCTCTTTCACAGGTCCAAGCAGAGAGAAAACCCATCACCAACACCACACACATAAAACAGCAAACAGGCAGGAGGGCCAAGGAGAGAATTTCTTCCCCTTTATATAGGCTTCGGGTGGGGTCTTACAACCCTTCCCCAGACTTCTTGAGTCTCTGGAATTTCCTTCCTGCACTGCCCACACAGGAAAGGTTTTTTACTTCCAGCTTCTTTGAGCTTCTTTGCTTCCTGTCCCTTGCTGAGAGGCTGCCTTCCTGTCAACATCCTCAGAGACCCACCCAAGATAATTAAAAAGATCAAGTTGACAAGAAAACCTAACCATCACACTCCTTCTCTCTGTTCTCTGCCAAATTCCTGATTGTTGTTAGTACTTTTCAAATAAAATAAGTTCAAGTAAAATAAGTTCACCCATTTCCTTATTACTATTCCTGTTTTGAAATGATGTTAATTATCAACGTAAGTGAATTATTCATCTCACTGCTATTCCTATGCAGGTTTGTGGTCAAGTCAAAAGCCACAGATGAGAATTCAATTTCTAAAAGGCTAAAGAATAATGAAAGATGATGACAAACACTTAACATATGTTATTTCAGCAACAAGAATGGAAAATATCACTTTATACTTAATTTTATTTATAAAAAGTTACTGCTGAATTAAATTTTGCAGAACTGAACTCACTCTTTCTGAAGCTTTATAGTATTAACTGAAGAAGAGGGAATACTTTCAAACTTTTTACTATGAAGCTAGTATCACCCTAATAAGAAAACCAGACATATATACAATAATAAAGGAGTACTATAGAACTATATCACTGGTGAACTTAGATACAAAAATTCTGAACAAAATCCTTGCAAACCAAATCCAACCACACATCAAAAGTATTATCATCTCTGCCATCTTCATTCCAGGGATGTAGTGATGGTTCAAGATACAGAAGTTGATTAATATAATTTACTACATTAAAAAAAACACAAGAACCATATGGTTATGTCAGTTGATGCAGAGAAGGCCTTCAACAAAATTCAACATCACTTCAAGGTAGGTTCTCACACTAGTCCAGGCTGACCTGGAATTCACTATGTAGTTTGACCTCACACTCATGGCAATCCTTCTACCACTCCCTCCTGAGTGCTGGGATAAAAGGCATGCACCACCATGCCTGAGATTAATTTCAGTTTTTACATGTATTTATCCAATTTGTCCAGCATCATTTGTTGAAGATGCTATCTTTTCAACAGCCTTTGTCAATGATCAAGTAGCTATAGTTTTTTGAGCTAAGAGCAGGGTCTTCAATTCTGTACCATTGGTCAGTTTGTCTGTGGTTATGCCAATACCATGCTGGTTTTGTTACTAAGGATTTGTAGTATGCCTGTAGATCAGTAATGGTGATACCTCCTCAGGAGCTTTTTTTTAACTAAGGGTAGTTTTGGCTATCCTGGGCCTTTTTCCATTCCAGATAAATTTTGAGATTATGTTTTCAATGTCTGTAAAGAATTAAGCTAGGATTTCTATTTATTTTTATTTTTATTCATTGCATTGAATATGTATATTGCATTGCCATTTTTACTATATTAATTCTCCCTATCCAGGAGCATGGAATATCTTGCAATATTTTCACATCCTCCTCTATTTCCTTCTTGAGTGTTTTTATGTTTCATTAAACAAGTCTTTCACATTCTTGGTTAGTATTCCAAGCTAATTTTTTTGTGGCTACTGAAAATGAGATAGTCTTCATGATTTCATTTTCTGTATGGCAGTTATTTGCATACAGGAAGAGTATTGATTTGTGTGTGCTCATTTTGTATCCTGCCACTTTGCTGAAGGAATTTATCACATTCAGGAGTTTACTAGTACTTTTCTTCAGGTCCATTACGTATAGGATCATGTAATCTGTGAAAAGCAATAGTTTTATTTTTTTCCTTTGCAATTTGTTTCCCTTTTATGTCTTTCTCCTATCTTATTGCTTGGGATAGAGTTTCAAGCACTATGTTGAAGAGCAATGGTGAGAGTGGACACCCCTCCCCCCCCCCGTCTTGCTCCCAATTTTAGTATGTGGTTTCTAACCAGGTTAAGTTTGAATAATGAACAAAGCTGACAGGTGAATTGAGACTGATAAAGGGGATAGAAGGAATGTGGGGTGAGGGGAGCATGGGGAAAGATATACACAATTCTAAACCAATATTGAATCAAAATAATACTTATTTTCAAAATGTAAGCTATCAAGGAAGCTAGGGACATTGTCTGATAAGAGGGCCCTGAATAGTGTGGGAAGAAGCCTAACTCCAAGATAAATTTCTCTGGCCTAAAAGTCATTGTCCCAGTCATTGATTACTTATCACATCGAACTTTTGATCGAAGAGACCCACAAGGTCCCCAAAACAAGACAGGCTTAAGTCAAAGCTCTTGCATACCCTTCCCAAACAAAATATAAGACCCTATTGGTGAAGAACCCATTGTCCTATCTTCACACAACACTGAGAGACACTGCTGGATTCAGAAAGGCAACCACCTCCCAGATGGTAGCTAGTGTAGTGATGGAAGGTGTTACATGAGCTTCCAGGAGAAATTGACCAGTGGTATTCTGAAAAAGCAGATGCCACTGATATACAACACCAACTGACATTATGAGAAGTTGGAGGCCACTGTATATGGCAGAGACCAGCAAGCCAAGAAGTGCTGATCTGTGTAGTAGAGGTGTGAAAACTCATTGGGTAATCAGTGGCTTGCTGATTGGCTAAGATATGCTCAATGGCAAGGAACCCTTAACTGGAACTGGGATCCATGGTGAATTCTGATAGAGACCAAGAACCCAGTTCCAAGAAGAAGCTTCCACTAACCAGAGATCTACAAAGAGGCTATACCCATTAGGATCTTGCAAATCAACCATGTTTATCTCATTTAACCTATACTGATCTTACTCTCTTTTGGAGACTCTGTTTGTATTTTTCAGAAGGCAACGAGAACAGTGGACAACCTAACTCCATCAACAGGACATGGGAATATGGATGACACCCAGGCAAGAGATGAACCACCTCTAACCTAGCATTTGGGGCCTGAACTCAAGAGTATGTGGTGAGATGAGCAAGAGAACTACCTCCACAGCAAGTCAGATAACCTATAAAAGGAAATGGAGACAGACACCAAGTCTAAAGCAGAAACCAGAAACTCTCAAAATATCAACAGTAAATCAGACTTATAACTCACCCACCATGACTCAGGGAACTAACTTAGTGGAAGAGGGGACAGAAAGATTGTAAGAGCCATGGAGGGGAGAACGTTCAGAGGCATCCTCCCATCAACAAAAACACACAAGAAAGAAATGTTGGTGGCTTCTTGTACAATTAATAACCTCCTATCTCATGGACTGGTCCAGTGATCCACTGGGGAGGGTCCCCAATGGATGGTGATAGGGAGAAGGGAAATGGGGGTACCATCCCAAGACTCATTCAAACAATGTATCTCATTATTAACAATTAATAAGCTTATAATACAAAAGAGGAAACATAATCCCAGCAAAAGGCAAAAAATGAGAATATTTTGGATTATAGAAAATTAAGTTCTTTTATCATTTTGTAATAGTTTATATTGATAAGTATGTAATCATCACCGATGTAAATCAGTACTGCCACCCAAATAGAATAAATCAAAAAAGTTTGCAGTGTAAGATGAAGAAATTGATTCAAATAGGAATATTTCTGTGTTTCTAAGGTCTGATTTCAATGCCATACATTTCTTACAGTGAGAAGTCATATTTATTCAGAAGGGTCATACATAATCATTTACATTTTTATTTTGAGGAAAATCTTTCCTAATTTCTTAAGGCATATGTAAAAAGGAGTTAGTACCTAAAATGAACAAAATAGTTTCTCATTTTGATTGATGTCAGTGCTGTTAAAGTTCTGTTATTGTAAAGTCTAGCACACATTTTATAGGTTTCAGTTGGTAACAAAAATGAATTTTCAGGGAATAAATCATATCTTGACTACCTAGAAATAAATAGTTGGAAAATATGAAAAGCACATCGAAGGATTATGTAATTGCTGAAAATAATTTTCTAAAACTAATAGTAAAAGAAATTCATAGTGAAGACTGCCAGGATAACAGTATTGAAAGTTTTAAAATTAAAAAAAAAAATATATATATATATATATATTTGTGAGAGAGATAGAGACAGAGAGAAAGAGGAAGACACAGAAGAGAACATGGGTGAGCCAGGGCCTTTGGCTGCTTCAAACAGTGTCCATACTCATAAGCATTTTTTTGGCACCGGGCATTTCATGGTTATTGGGGAATCAAAATCAGGCTATCAGGCTATGCAAGCAATTGCCTTTAACCAATGAGCCTTATCTCCTGCCCAGAAGTTTTCAAATTTTTGACAATAATTTTATTTTTTGTGGTGAGAGAGAGATTAGAGAAAGAAAGAGGGAGAGGTAGAGAGAAAGAGAGAGAGGGAGAGAGAGAGCACAGTTTGTGCCAGGCAGGGCCTCTTACTGCTGCAGATGAACTCCAGATACACGATACACATTGTACTTCTGGCTTCATGTTTTGTCTGCACTGGAGAATTGAAACTGGGCCATCAGGCTTTGGAAGCAAGTGCCTCTAATTGCTGACCCATCTCATCAGCCCAAGTTTTCAAATTTTTAAAAATTGTTATCAAATTCAGTTGTAATTCAGAAGATTATACATTTAATCACTTTAAAGTGAAAGAGTGAGGAGCATTAACTCCATTCTCAAAGCTATGCATCCTCCTCCTCAATGTAGTTTCAAAGTAACATCAGTGCAATGGGAATTCTGAACCCTCCTATCCCTAGCCCTGGACAGCCAACTTGCGATTTTGTCAACAATCCTTCTTTGCTATTCACTACTTCTTTAAATAAGCAAGGCTTTAAGTTTAATGAAGTATAATGTGCAAATACACAATTGCTGATCTAAAATCCTTGGGGAATGTGTATGTAACAACTCACGATTTTTAAAATAAATGTTACATATAGACACACATGTAAGAATTAATGTCCCAGTGAGATTTAAAATTTTCATTAAAAATTATTTTAGGGGCTGAAGAGATGGTTTAGCGGTTAAGGAGTTTTCCTGCGATGCAGAAGGACCTGAGTTCGATTCCCCAGTGCCCGTATAAAGCCAGATGCACCAGAGAGTGCATGTGTCTGGGGTTCATTTGCAGTGGCTGGAGACCCCAGTGCCCTCTCTTTCTCTATCTGCATCTCTCTCTTAAATAAATAAATAAATAAAATATTTAAAATATGTTTTAGGGCACATCTTCTTGCCATTGTTTGAAGTACACTGTGGAGGAGGTGATATCTACCCTTTGAATAAGAAAAATATTTTTTTGTAGTACAAAGATTCATCACATGAGAACTACACTAAACTAATTTTCACGTGTACAGCACTGTAGAATTGATTACCATCTCAGAGTTGTCTAACAGACATTTAGAGCTTACTAGTCTTATTTAACAGAAACTTATAGGAGTGATTTATTTCAGATTCAATAATGTTTCCTGGGTTTAAACATGCTGTCATGGTCTGTGTACACCACTCTCCATGAATTCTTCTCTCATTGGAGATTGAAGTTGTTTTCACCCTGGCTATTGTGACTGGAAGGGCTTTAATGCGTCCAGGAATGTTGACAATCTCTTTTGAGTTCTTCATTTCAATTAATTCCCAGAAGTAAAATTGTGAAATATGTGATGGATCTATTTTTCACAAAAATCAAGGAGCCCCAGACTATTTCCATGGTGGCTGCATCTTCTTCCTCAGCCACCACCAGTGTGTCAAGGTTCCGTCTTCCTCACGTTTCTTACCAACATGTTTTTTCATTTGTTTTTCTGTTGGTGTCTTGACTGCAGTGAGGTAATATCTCCCTGGTCTTTAGATTTACATTTTTCTGAAGGCGACTGATACTGAGCATTTTCTTCCCTCACCTATTGCTCATGGGTGTCACTTCCCTGAAGATAAAGTCCTGAAGCCATTTTCAAGGTCAGTGTTAGGAATATTCCCTTATTGGGTTGTAGCCATTCCTCATAGTTTTTAGATATTAACCTCTTGACATTTATATACATGTTTTCTCTCACTTAATTGGTCTTTTCACTATGTTGACTGTTTCCTTGCTGTGCAGAATCGTGTAGTTTGATGTAGTTTCACTGGTGCTTTAAATGACACCAAAATCATTGCTACAATCTACGTGCTCATTAGATGGAAGTTTCCTATGATAATCAGCTCTATGGAAAAAAGAATAAAGATCTCAAATAGCTATGGAAGACCACCATCAAAACTTAGCAGAAAGAAGAGCTTAATATAGTATAAATAAGTAAAGTAGAAAAAGTACAATAAGAATTCAAAGCCCAGCAAGGTGTCACACTCGAAGTACTCAGGAGAATGACAGGGGGGGTTGCAATGGCCAGTCTATTCTACCTACTGAGTACCAGGCCAGCTGGGAATCCATAAAAAGTCCCTGTAATAAAACAAACTTAAACAAAAAAAATTAGAAAGAAAATTAATAAAACTTAGAGTTAATTTTCTTGAAAAGGAAAGCAGTGGAAAATCTATGCTATATTCAGGAAAATAAAAAGAGGATGTAAGAAGAGAAACCAGAAATTGAAAGAGGAGACATTATACAAAAACCACAGGAATAGAAAGGGTCACATGTGTTGTGCATGGTTACAATAAGGAGATGATTAAAGTATGATTTCATGAATCGCATAGTTAATTTCCACATAAAGAAGGCTATTTTTCTGGGTTCTGGAGCTCCTCATGCTTAATGAGGGAGAGAATAACTTGAGTAGACCTCAAAGAGAATGTACACCTCAGAATTCTGAAGGTCCAATGAGAAACTTCAAGAATTCTTACATCCAATTGTTTATTTCTAACCAGCTTGAGGAAGGAGTAAAATAAATACATTGCTAGAAATATTCAACGTATCAAGTCTAAATCAAGTAGAAAGGGAAAGAACGGTTGTATAATTAGCATTGAATAATTTATATAAAACCTCTCAGTGATACATTTTTCAGTTACTTTTTCTCTTTTAATTAGATTATTGAAAAACAACTCTGCTGAAGATATGAAATTTCTCTCTATATGGATATTTAGATACTGAAGAGAAAAAATTTATTAATTTGAAATTGCTACTACTTTTCAAAAAACACTAGATTTCATAGTGATAAAAATCTACTTAAACTCATAATTAACAAGAAAGATAGTTATGTAGCAATAAAGAATCAGCAGAAAAGTACAATTGTTTAATAGAAAACAATATATATTCATTAATGTGAAGTGATCATTAAAAACATATGTATTGGAATGTCAGATAGAAGTTAGTAATTAAAGGGGTGAGTCTTCAATTCAGGGGCTATCGTTATTATTCCAGAGTAATATGAATCCTTACATTCTGTGTACTTGATAACCTCAGAAGTTCTCTGCTCAGCCCCTGTCAGTGACTGTTGTGGGTCCACAATTCACACCCCTCTTGATTCATAGTTTGTACACAGGAACTTTAATTATTTCTTTTATCTGGTCAACCTTGGTCAACCACATATGACTTCTGGTAACATGGTATGGATTTTCCCATATTTCTATAGTAATGCTAGATATATTCCCATAAGCCAGCTGTGAAGAGGTTGTATCAAAGGGTTGTAAAAAATAATTACATCCATAGCAAACACAGGGGAAGCATTTAATTGATCATAAGTCTTTTAGATCATCTCTGTGTGTAAAAGCCAAAATTTACTACCTACTATTTCTTTTTTCTGGAAGTGGGTGATAGTATTCTAGCTCTATTGGCTTCACCTTCTGCTCATATTTACAATAAACACGTTTAAATCATTATTTAGTGAATGCTATATGATTGTGTTTATAGACTATACATCAGCTAAACTCTTGCTGGAGATGGGCTATCAAAGAAGCATTGTTTATTATGCTATAAAGATCATGAATATTTCACACGTCAAAACTGTAACTAAGGCTAAATAAAACCAAATTTCAATAGGGTAGTGGGTGAAGTCTTCTGATAGAGTACAAAATAAGAAATTGCTGTACTGAAAAATTCAAATGAAATGCTAAGATTTCATTAAATAGATATGACACTTATTAATAATATGTGCCAGAGTCTTTAATAGTATCAGTTAAAATGCATTCCTTAATTCTCTGGTACATTTTACTTAGTTCTAAATAATTATACAATTTACACTATTATCTATCATTTATCTATCTATCTATCTATCTATCTATCTATCTATCATCTATCTATCATCTATCTATCATCATCATCTTTCTATTTATCATCCAATTATCTAAAATTATATCCTTAGTGGTGCGAAATTCAGGTAGCATTTTTTTATCTTTAAATACCACTTTATTTTACATAGAAGTTAACTAAAAAGAATTCTTGGGTATTTTGAGATCACTCCAGACATAGTTTATCATTACCTTTTTGTTAGTAGCTATTGCATAATCCTGGGCTTAAAGGGTTCATTAGAAATAAGTCACAACAGCCCATGCATTTGTAAAGTCTTATAAACTTAAGTTTTAAGATCTTGATTCATCAATGTAAGTCATTAAAAGTCACATTTGTATTTATTTAAAATGTTAAGAGTATGATATTTTTGTTTGGTAAGAGAAATGCTTAGTTCATATAAAAATCTATGGGCTGCAGAGATGACTCTAAAGTTGAAGGCACTTGCTTGCAAGACCTATTGGCCCAAGTTCAGGTACTGAGTACCCACGTACAAACCAGACGCTCATTGTAAGCACATTCGTCTAGTTTTTGGACACAGTGTAAAGATATCCTGGCATGCCCATTCTGTCTGCCCATGTGAAGATCAGAGGAAAAATTTTGATATTATTCTTGCCTTCTGCTTCATTCAAGGCAGATCCATCAAACTGTTTTTACTCATGTGTGGGGAATTTTCTTAGGTATAGCAAGTGACATTGCACCGCAAACATCATTCATAGTATTATTTTTAAGGGCCTAAGATTTAGGAACCTGCCTAAATATTTTTTTTAATTGAGGAAGGTTTTTCATGAACAAAATTAACATATTGACATTTCACTCTTTTCTTACTCGAGTGACTATGTTCACTTTATCAAGCCATCTAACACCACTGGGTGAATCCCTTTCGAAAACATCTTTTTCTTATAGTAGCTCTGATGCTATTGGCTATAAAAATGACCATCTAATTATTTTTTAACAGAAAGGTGGTTTCTATAGATGGGAAGCATCATCATTCGCTTAGAGAATGTCAACATTATTGAGAAGGTATTACAGTGATTTTCTTTTTTTTTCCATTATTCATCTGATTTTCCCTTGATGGTAGCATGGTAGTTTCTCAATAACTGTGACAAAGAAATCTAAAACAAAGCTGTCCCCAGAGATTCAAACCCAAAGGAATTATGCTAACATTTTTCAAAATAAATGAAATATGACTTTTAGAAAAAGAGATAAATAAAACAGTGAAGCATTCTTCCCTGCTCCGG
>PVHP010011025.1:0-33981 GCA_004024765.1 Zapus hudsonius
CCCTCTGCTCATGCCATCGTTTTCCCTGCCAGGATGGAGTCTCCCCTCCAGTGCGTAAGCCA
This sequence comes from Zapus hudsonius, assembly GCA_004024765.1. Classification (NCBI taxonomy): domain Eukaryota; kingdom Metazoa; phylum Chordata; class Mammalia; order Rodentia; family Dipodidae; genus Zapus; species Zapus hudsonius. The sequence goes on from PVHP010011025.1 coordinate 63, forward strand.
AATAAACCCATTCCTTCACAAGCAGCTTTTGCTTGGGTTCTTTCTACGCAGCAACTAGAAAGCTGACCACAACAGTGTATTTACAGCATCTCATTAATCAGCTCAGAATCTTGTTTAAATTCGAATGTTCCTTTATTTGTACAACTTTCTTTGCTAGAGAAGGAAGATGGAACTAAAGCAGAGGAGTAGGTAGGCTGCTTTGGAACATCAGCTAAAGGGTTGGTAGACCTGTGTGGGGGCTGGATCTGAAGCAGAACTCACTACACTCACACGGGGCGTGGTCAAAGTCAGGATGCTAAGGCAAGTCTAAGCTGCCCAGATGTGGGCCAAGGGTAGATATAAATTGGGGCACAAAGCCTAGAGTTTGGATCCCCAATGAGGATGCTGGTAGCATCAAGTCAGGACCAACAGAGGGGTGTTGGGAATGGACCTCAGCAATGATGCAGGCTTCCTCCATCCCTGATGGCTTCTGCAGCCTCAACTTTTCCTAGCTCACAGACTCAGCCTGATTATCATTTCCATCACCTGGGACACTTTTATGTATTCAGAGGTTGGGGTGCCCATAGTCTAGGGAAGATTAAGATATTTAGAGATACCTTTATGTTTATGTTCATAAAACAGATAAATCTTAGGAATTTTAAAGCATTGTTTATAAGGGAGAGGGATTGAAAATGATTTAAATATCCTTAAAATGTTGTCATAGATTTAATGTGTGGGAAATATTGACAATTTATTTATAGTATGGAAAGATTTATATAAAAGACCAGATAATAAATGACCCTGTATGAAATAGCTGTATTTTTTTGTTTCAATAGTGTGCTATTTTATATCAGAAAGTAAAGTTAGTTGAATATAAATTCTCTGCAACTTTGAGTTAGTTTTTGTGTAGGGAGGGTAATTGGTCAGATGACAGCAATGAGGTTTTTAGCTCTCTATGCTGTCCAGGATTCCTCACACTTTGCTCAGCCTCCTCAAGGCAAAGACTTCTAGAAGTCAGACTCTAAATGTTCAATGGGGATTTGGTCACCTTTGTTTTAGGCTTTGGGGTTAAAAGTGTTTGAGCCCCAACACCCAAAATATTACTAAAAACGAATGGATGATAATATAGAACCTTGATCGAAGGAAAAGTAAGATGTAATTAAATTTACCAACTAGAACTAATAGAAGGTCCTTGATTTTTCCCCCCATTTTTAAGAGATTGGAGGGACAAAAAAGTCCTTTGGGTGTTTATCATCTCTTGTTGGGCCTGAGCCACTGCAGGACAGGGAAAATTCTGCCATTGACCTCTAAAGCCTATCATCAGTGTTTGGAGGAAAAGAAAAGACGGCATTGCGTGGTCAGGGATCATCTATTCCTACTGACCTTGTTTCAGAGGTGAAAGGCTTGGGAAATCCTTAAGTAACCAGGATGCATTGTGGCTACTGCTGATTGTGACTCTGGTCTGTGTCCTGTCTTCCAGGCCTCAGAGAGATTATCCCCTCAGGTCCTGTGTGCCATGGGAAGACACAAACTGGAAGAGAACCATACTAAGCCTTAGTTATCTGTCTTGATGAAGGCACGTGCCATCAGAAGCTTCTATGCACCAAGATTCATTATTTCCAGAATGGACCTCACTTACTAATGACCTAAGATATATATATATTTTAGGAATCCAGAAATAAAATGTACAGAGAAGATGTGGTTGAACTTTAATTATCTCAGTTAGCATTGGGTCAGGACTCAGGATTTTGTGTCATGATCCTGTAAAAATTGATGAAAAGAAAGTGTAAGCAAAGAATTAGTCATGGAGGTGAAAGTTTAAACCTTTTATTTAAAAAAAGACACCAGGGCAAGCAAGGCCTGGATACTGAATACTAGTAATTATAGGTTGGAGGGTGGGCATTTTAGAAGGGATAATGAAATCAGTAGGCCGTGTCTTCTCATTGCTTCTTGCTCCTTGGAAGGTTCTATTAAGGAATAAACCAGCTACTTAAAAAAATTTTTTTTTACTTTTTTTTTTGGCTTGTTAAATTGAACAAAGGCTGAAACTGTGAGAGTGAAAGTATAGTCCCAAGAAGTTCTATTACTCATAATACCAAACTGACCTATAACAAAAGTAACCAGCAGAAAGTGACATGCTAATGTTAGCATTCTGAAGGGTAGTTTTTAAAAATAAACAAAACCAAAAGTGACAAAAAAATAGCCGAAACATTAAAGTCCTATGAAGAAGAGAGCCACGAAGAAAGCTTTATTTACACTTTTGAATGAGTCACTATTAGCACAATGAACATGAAGGGGACAAGATTACACAGACGGGGCAGTTTCTTTGGAAGTCATGATATCATATGGTACATAGTTTGAACTTTGCTGATCCAGATACTAGACTGGCTATGACAGTCTTGTAAAATGGCTGAATAAAATCCTGATGATTTTCACCATCAAATTACAGAGGATTGGATCACAAACAGTGGTGTCTTTTATTTACTACGGAGCTGAAACACAGGGATAGTTCTTGTTGATACTAAACATCCCTGCATTGTGGATTTAAAAGGATGTCACCACTCTCTCATCGGGCTGGATTCTGATAATCAGACAGGTGTGTTCCAGGTACTCCTCAGCAGGATGACAATGAGGGGATCAAATGCCACTTACCTTTACAAGGACTTCTGCAAAAGCCCACTCTGTCAGCATCTTAGCATGGTCTGCAAATTATCTAGCAACTGCCACATTATTTATAGGTATGAATTGCACAAATTAGTCTCATAAATAATTCATTCTGGTGATTGTAACAACAGTACATCATGGTAAACTAAAATTCTATTTTTGTAAAGCTGATATCAATTGTTTCAGGGAGATTGAAAAATGGTTTTTGTTGTGTGTGCATGCGCGTGTGCAAGCGTGCGTGGGTGAGTGTGTGTGTGTGGTATGTAGGGTGTGTGTGTATGGAGCGTGTGTTGTACATGCATATGTGTGCCCCATGCACTCAAGTGTAGAGGAAAGGAAGATGTCTGCTGCCCTCCTACGTCACGCTTTCATCTTATTTCCCTAGAACGGAATCTCTCACTGAGCTTGAAGCTCCCCAACTTTTGGTTAGACTGGCTGCCTAGGGAGCCTGACTTCTACACCCCACTTAACACTGGCACACGTGTGACCATGCCTAGGTTTTTATGTGGGTGCTAAAGACTGAACTCAGGTCTTCAAGCTTGCAGAGCAAATGTTCTTACCTGCTGAACCATCATCCGGGCTTATAGATTTAGTTTTTTTTTCTTTTTCAATCAGTGCTTTTGGAATGCTTCAAGTAGCGTTTGAAGGTGTAGAATCAGGACTGTGCAGAATGAGTTGCAGAATACAAGCATCTAAAGAATCCATTGGAATTCACTAACATAGGCAAAGAATTGAGGCAAATGATGAGGGATTTCTCATGTGACTTATCTAGATAATTGCTTCACTTTCCTAATTTACTTTGAATGTATAGCTAGAAACACTCATAATAAACAGAAGCTTTTAATATATAAAAAAATGTTTCATCTGTCACTTTGCTTAATGGAAGTTCTGAAATATATAGACCCATCAGATGAAATAGTTTGATAGCAGACAGTAGACCTTAACCAGACAGAGTGGCAGGCTGTCAAACTATTGTACCAGTCAAAAGCCTAAAAATCTAACTCAAGTACCTCATAATTCATTTTCAAACTTGAAACAGAAACAAAAACCTTATTTTATTACCGTAAGACATAGGAACATCACTGTGGACCTAAGAGAAAGATAGTCGCAAGTTTGTTTGCTGGTAGACTCCTAGGGAGCTGAACACAAAAATCCAATAAATAATTAGCTCTCCTGTGACAGGCTTCTGAATTACTGTGATACATTAATTGGACAAAATTAGCATGAATTAAGGCAAATAAGTATAACATGTAATTTATTACTTACTAAGCATGGTGCTGCACTGGAAGCTTCGGATTTCCCTTAAGATTGCTTTAACAGCTATAATGCATTCCTTAATTTACTCTGTGGAAAATCAATTTTTTCAGAGTTCATTAAGCACCAATATGTTACAATACAACTCTCTAGAGTGTAGAGCCTCAATACATTATGCAAATCCATGCCAGCATGGCACCAATATGTAAACAGCAGTAATATTACTGTCACCTACCTATTGATGAGTCTGACCACAGTGAGGACACCTAAAACTTCTTGCATCTCTTGACTTATTCTATGTGTCAGAAGTGTTGCAGACTGTCCTTTTGTGAATATTTTCTGCAGTATATCATGATTTTGGTCAATGGGTGGAAGCAATATTGTTTCTGTTTAATTCCATGTTTTCTTATCATGCTAACCAATCAATCAACAAGTGTTTATTAAGACTTCATAATAGAGTGAGCAAATGCCTGTAATAAAAACCTGGCCTGGTAGAGGCACTACTCTATCTGAATTGATACAAGGCTGAATTTATTTGGTTGAGGGAAATAATTAGGTCACTAAAGCCACAATTTCATAGAAATGTATCGTGATTCAGCACCCTACTTGGCATTGGTTTATTGAGGTCACATTAGTAACAAAAAATGTATCACATAGCTTGGCTTTAAAAAAAAACCATACTGTCAAAAGGCAGTATACTCAAGGAAAATACACTCCAAAGCAATTTTGTTGGGTTTAATATTTGATAGAAAATTACTAAAGTATCAATAAAATATATGAGTTTCCAAAGGGTGCTGATTTTGGCATCCCAATAAAGAATTGCTTTATTATATGAAAAATTTTAAATAGTTTCTTTTAGCATAGAATTACTTTTAATTATTATTTTTACTCATTCCTTCTCTGGGGATTTAAATATAGGGTTGAAATCAATTATGTCTCAATTTAAAGAAATAGAGTACTTACCAAAATCATACATTGAACTCCAAGCCCCTACTGTGATGGTGTTTGGAAGGTACATAGGATTCAGTCAAAAGCATGGAGGTGGGACCCTCATGATGAATGAATGCTCTTACAGATGGGTTACCAGAGAGCAATTCTGGCAAAGACAAAGGAAATAATTTTCAACAATATAAGTGTGTCTAATTTAGTAGGCTGCATAAAATTATGTTGATATTCAGCTATGAGGCAGAATATATTTTTAGAGATTAGAAAACACTACATGTGTTTAGAAAAACTTTATGGCTAATATAAAACTAAATTATTGTCTGTGATTGACTTTAATCTTCCATAACCAACATAGATTGATACAGAACCTAAGTAATATTTAAATAAAATGAAATATTTAAGGTTATATGAAATTTATTTTTGAGTTCCTCAATCTTTATTTCTACCCTTGTTCCATTGGTTCCAAACAATTAAGCCCACACAATGGGAATCTGGCACTTATTTCCCTTGCCTGGAGCCTTCTGTCTCCAGAGAGACTTTTCAGACTCCTCACCTCCTCCATTCACCTGAGTTAAATCTCACCTGATCCAATCTGAAAAAAAAAAGGCTTACACTTCCTGCATATGTAAATTAAACACACCTTTCAACCTAATACCCCCTTAAACTGCCTTACTTTTTTTCCGAATGAAATTATGTTTTTCTTTATAAAACATAAAGAGAGCATATAATTTATTGTTAGTACCCTTGTTTTTTAAATTTATTTCTTGTCTATTTCTGATCACAAGAATGTAAAGTCTATGGGGAAATGTAATTTTCCTTATTTTATTCATGAATGGATCCCATGAATGAATATTGGAAACAGTACCAGATACACAAATCAAATTTTTCCTAAATATGCTACTTGTTTTTATTTTTATTTTTTAGCTGTGTCCGTGTTCAGACACACAAAGAGAAGAAAGATATCAATACCAATGGGAAGAATTTTGCTGTATGGGCTTATGAAAATCAATTTTATCTAAAGTATGCAAGTGTTTATTATATAATACTGAACATGATATACATTTGATTAATGGTATTGATGAGAGGTTATCATTGTTAGATATAACCTCTTTTAAAAAATAGCATTTCTTTATTTGGGGGGGAAAGAAAGAGAGGGAAGAGAATGCATGTGCCAAGGATTTCTGCCCCTGCAGATGAATTCCATATGCATGCACTTCTTTGTGTGTCTGGATTGATATGGGTACTGGGGAATCAAATTTGGACCATCAGGCTTTGCAAACAAGCACCTTTAACAATTGAGTCGTCTCCCCATCCTGGAAGTAGACTCTTTTATTTCCTTATTTTTTGCAAGGGTATGTGTTGTGAATGTCTATGTATGCAGGTTTGTATGTATGTAGATGCACACATATGTATACATGTGTGTGTGTACGTGCATGGGAAGGCCAGAGGTCAATATTGAGATCTTCCTAAATTGCTCCCTATTTTATTATTATTATTATTATTATTATTATTATTATTTTATTTACTGATGCAGAGCTTGCCAACTGATTCAGCAAGTCTATCTAGCCAGCTTGCTCTAGGATCCCCTATACCAGCCTCTCCAGCACTGGGATTACAGCCAGATCGCCATTGCCACCAGCAATGGATCCAAACTCTAGCCCTAACACTGGTGTGGAAAGTATTTTGTTAATTCCTGAGCCCTGAAGTAGGTTATTTAGCTTACAAATTACAATATTTCATTATGTCTATGTGTCAATTGCAATGTGCTTAGCTATTTTCTAATTACTACCCTTCTTTGAACATACATTCATGTGATCCCAACTTTACACTAGAACAAATATTTAAGCCATTTCCATGTTTGTTTATACCTTTCCTTATGAACACTTAACTTATGATTTCATATTAAAACATTTTTTTCTTTTGAAAAACACAAAAATACAAGCAGACTCTCCATCAGAGAGTGAGATCAGTATAGGTTAAATGAGACAAATATTAATTACTATTTTGGCAAGATTCTAATGAGTGTAGCCTCTCTGAAACTCTCTGGTAGTGGGAATTTCCCCTTGGAGCCAGGGTTCTTGGTCCCCATAGGATCTTGCCATGGATCCCAGTTCCAATTAAGTGTTCCTTGTCTCTTAGCCAATCAGAAAGCTGTTGATTCTCCTCTTCGTTTTAGTGCCACTATTGCACAGATGAGTATTTCTTGACTTGCTGGTCTTTTCCATATAGCCGTGTGTTCAGCATTCTTGTGACAACTGACCGTATTGTATATCAGTGGTCTCTGCTTTCTCCAAATATCATTGACCAGTTTCCCCTGGCAGCTCATGCAACACCTTCCAGTGCTACACATGCTACTGTGTGGGAGCTGGTTACCATTCTGGATCTAGCAGGATCTCTTGGTGTTGTTTGATGACATTCTGTGATTTCTTCAGCAATAGGGTCTTATGTTAGACCTGGGGCAGGTATTCAAGAGCTTTGACAGATGCTGTCTTGTTTTGAGGACCTCATGGGTCTCTTTGATCAACAGCTCAGTGTGGGAAGGAGCCAATAACTGGGACAGAGAGATGCAGGCTTGAGCAATTATTCTTGGTTAAAAGTGAATTTTTGATGATTTTTTATTTATGCATTTTTTTACTTTATTGAGTTTGAAAAGAAAAGATGGAGGGAATTGCGTGGAGAGTATAATTAATGAGTATAGAAAGAAAAGAAAGTGAACTCATTGCTATGGTTTCAGTGTTCTTTCAGGGGTTCACGTGATGAAATCTTCTTCCCCATTATGATGATACTAAGAGCTCAGCGGATATCCAGGAGCTGATGGCTAATGAGGGAGAGAGGCCTTTAGGCCATTGGGGCTTCTGTTCTTGGGTGACTTAATGTGGTTCTTGTTCTCAAAAGAGTAAGTTAGTATGAAATCCTGAGCCTGACCTCTCCATTGCTCTCTGGCTTCCTGTCTCACCATGAGATACCTCCTTCTCATGCATGTTCCTACCATGATATCATCTGTCATGAGATCATAACCAGAGCCATGCTATGCTATTTGGAAATTCAGCCTTCAAAACTGAACGAAGTAAGCATGGCTTTACACATCCTGCGGTCCAAGCACTTTTGAGCTAAGGAGGACTGTGAGTTTGTGGCTAACCTGGTCTACAAAGCAAGATCCTGTCATGATAATAACAATAATAGATAAAAATAAATACATTAAATAAAAACAAACTTTCTGAGTAAAATAAAACTCTTAAAAATCTTAATAAGAATCTTAATATCTTAATAAAAATGTTAAGTGAAAACAGACTAAAGAATTCACAATTCAAAAATAAAATAAAAATTGAAGAGAAATCCAGTAAATTACTAAAGCAAGTTTTTTTTTTTAAGCAGGGTCTCACTGTAGCCCAGGATGACTTAGAATTCCCTTTTTAGCTCAGGCTGGTTTCAAAATGCTGGGAATCTTCCTGTTTCAGCATCTCAGGGATTACAGCCTGTTGGCAATAAAGGCATGTGCCAACAAATATGGTAGAAGTGAATTTTCAAAAAAGCTGGAGATAAGTTCTGTAAAAATTATGTATCAATCACTAATATATTGTTTCTATGAATAGAAGATATCATGGTTTCATCACTGGATTCTTAGTACCAAAAGCTAAATGAATGAAGAGTTCATTTAGGAAGTTGACTATAGAAATTTTTCAGAGCATCAGAATACGTTTGTAAACATAACAAGATGTCCAACTGATATTCCTACAATTCTCATGGAAAACGTTCCATGGTAATCAAACAATATTTTATATGCTTGAGAAGCAGTGAGTGTCTATAGGTTTTCTGGGTTGTGTAATCTGTAATGTGATGTTTGTGTATCAAGAGACAATACACCCTATATTAGTGTCATTAGCCATCTAAAGTGTTCCTCTTTACCTTGTAGCATTCTTTGTGCAATTCTTAGCCTATAGTCAGAGTGCATGACAAGGAAATATTTAAATATTAACACTTTCTGATGATACCATTGGAATCATGACTTTCATTCTCTGTGTTCATTGTTCTCTAATCCCTGCAACTCATAGACATGGCTAAAATCTAAACTGGTATAATTAGCACCACACTGGAGTGACTGAAGAACTTTTCTAATTGCTAAAAAGAAACCAGTTAATAAGGAAGTCAGGGAAAAATGCACATCCTTGTAAAAGGTTTCATTCAATGACTCCATGACCTCACATGAACATTAGATTATGTGAGAATATCCTGGTTGTTGCGGTCAGCTTTCTAGTTGCTGCGCAGAAAGAACCCAAACAAAAGCGGCTTGTGGAGGAATGGGTTTATTTGGCTTATGGACGCAAGGGGAGACTCCATTCTGGCAGGGAAAACGATGGCATGAGCAGAGGGATGGACATCACTTCTGCCACAGCACTGCAAACAGCGGCAGGAAGGTGTACCAAACACTGGCAAGGGGGAGCTGGCTTATAACCCCCATAAGCCCGCCCCAACAACACAGCTCTAGTGAGGTTCTAATTCCTGAATTGCCATCAGCTGAGGATTGATCTATCAGAACACATTCATTTGTTTGTAGGGGATACCTGGATCAAACCATGACACTGGTACCACAAAAAGATTTTGACCACAGCTAGTTAAATTTTGCTGGCAGGAGTCCATAAATATTTATTGTACAGTGTAGGTTTTGCAAATGTGTTTAATAAACATCTGTGATGATAAGGTCAACAAAGCATGACTCAAGAAGAATTTACAAGATGGTGATATGATATATTGAATCAGATCTCTGATTTGTAAGGAGTATCTAGAAATAAATGTGCATGATAAAAGAGAGCATTTACTGACTGTAGCGTATATAGCATACTAGCCCAATCTGTTTATGTGACATTTATCACAGGAGCTTTGGATGTTTCTATCTGCAGTGGTAGTTATTTTTAGGATCCTTAAAAATATTCATTTTAAAAGTTAATGCTCCCCAATTAAAATCTAGCTACCTGGTAAATAACATGTATTGTGATTCCGCTGTGAGCAAGGGCATTTTCTAAGAGTGTAATAGGAATTACCTAATTATGATTTGCCATTCAAGTCATGCTTTTAAAATGAGAGCTTTTTGCAATCCTTGATTTTTCAAACATTGTTTCAGACTTTTTTACCCTTTACACCTATAACTGTGTTATATATTTTAATAATAGGATATTTTTGTCTGGAATAGTAATGGCACCTGCTACCTGTTTATCTCCATGTTTTAGAATAACAATGCTATATTTTATAGAACTTTCAGTGTGTTTTCACATATATTGTGACATTCTTTGCTTACAGAAGTCATACAAATAAAAATCATTTCTTAGTTATGACTGCTTCATCTGGGCTCTTTCTATGTAATCATTGGCTCAGATGTCTGGGTTCAAGACCAGACTTTGCTTTCTACTTACCAGAAGACATAACAGTATTTTGCCCCAGTTACACACCTTGTAAATGACGGCCTGCCTGAAAAGGTGGAGACAATGAGAAGTCCTCACCAGATGCCCCAGAGGATGGTAAGTGAGAAGCAGGAGACAGCAATGCCCCTTGTAATATGTTCATCCTCATTGTGGGAACATCTGGGCAACTACTGGTGGGAATCACAAGTCTGGCATGAGGGAACATCTACATTCAAATCTGGCTCTTTGTGCCTCCTGACTTAGAAGCACAGGTGATTCCACGTTCCTTAAGATGACGACATATCTAGGCAGAAACCAGAGCAATCTTGGTAGTACAGGCTGTATCCATTGCTTCACTTCAGCCAGTCTCTTCAGAGGACTGGCACCACATTATATGGAAGCCAGTAGGGTGTCTACGAGAAGTGACCAAGAAACACTTTGATCCAAAGTCTCTATTTGTTTCAAGAGTTTTGTGTTCCAAACAGGACTGTCTTTAATGTGGTGGTTTGTAAATTCTCATGCCAGACCAAAAATATAGGCCGCTGATAAGACCCAGAGTTCTTTGACTCATCAAGCTGAGGAATGCCCAGAACCATGGGAACTGCTTTGAGTTCAGCCCCGTGAGCAGAACAGCAAGTCTGTCGCTTGGGCTGAATTGAATAACCATAGCACCCAAGAGACAGCATCAAGTCTCAGTAAAGCTGAATGATCAGTGAGCCTGACCTTGAACTACATCTCTGTGAGTTGAAAGCCTCATATTGTCAGAAGCCTAGATTCAAATGATGGAATGTGGAAGCTCTTTCCCCCAAATCAAAGATTGCCCCTGTCATATGTGGCTAAGCTGCTGGGTTCAGATGGGCTCCTTTCTTGGCTATATCACTTCCATTGGCAAACGTGGTCTGTTGAGTCCTTATCTGCTTTGGTATTGACCCCCTCAACCTGGAAAAATCAGACCAGAGAGTTACAACTTTGGGTCAGGCATTCAGTCTGGGTAGGAACTTGCCAGTAATCATTATCTAATTTTCAGTAATGTGCAGTTGGGAAGTGCTGCGAGTACAAGTTGTCACTTTTTGTCTGAATCAGTTATTGGTTAAATGAAAGTAGCAAAAGGTCAGGAGGACTCTAACACTCCAAAAAATATCAGTACTTGTGACATGTAGTTCTTTCCAATCCGAGTTCCCACCAACACTTTGGAAAGCAGTCCAAGCATGTAATGGTTCTGGACTATTGTTTCTGCAGTTCTATTACCTGAGAGAAGACCCTTCTTCTCCATCTCTTGCTTTGTCTCTATCAGAGCTTAGCTCAAGTTGGCATTTTTTTCTCATGTGAATCATTTGTCAGCATGATGTTGTATGTGAGCACTTATGCACCAGGGTTACCATTACCCTTGTCTCTCACAGGACAGAATTCTCTCTGCATTTGGTTGATTTTCCTACCAGCTAGCCTGCAGGTTCTTAGGATGGCACCCATGTCTTACCCATCTTTCTATACCAGTAAGTGGCCATGTGGGTGTTTGTTGAGCATCCCTCTGAGTGGAAGACTGAGTATGATAAATTACCTGACAGAAACCACCTATTCGAGGAAGACCTTATGGTAGCTTATATTTAAGGAAGGTTTAGCCCATCCCAGTGAGGAGGGCAGCTCACCTAATGACAGAGAAAACAGCAGAGAAAGAGCATGCTGACATTCAGTTGGCATTCTATCTTTCCCTTTTTTTCCCATTTGGGTCTCCAGCTCATTCATTGGTGCCAACTTCATTCAGGCTGTGTCTTCCTAACTTAGTTCATCCTCCATTCATTCTGGACCTGCACCTCATCCAATTCCTGGCTGATTCTAAACCCAGACAAGTTGACACAATTACCCATCCCAGATGAGGATCCAAGGAAAACAGGCACTAATTAACCAAAGTATCATTAGACACTAATGACTTTCATGAAACAGATTACATTTTGTTGTCTATTTTCTTGCTTGATTATAAAACACAACTGTGAAATAGATAATGCCAATAATGTTCTGTGTCTTGTTTGAGAGTGATGAAACGTCTCACATAACATGTTCTTGACCAAGTGGAGACGTTTATCAACAATTCTTTATGCTGTTTACTGCTTCAGTTACTCCAGGTCCCACCATCTTTGTTTAATTTTGTCTTATCCCACATAAAGCTCAGTGAATCTGCTTCTTGTTGAGGTGTCACTTTCAACTAGTTTCTAAGGCTTTAAACGGAAGAAGAAAAAGCAACCATAACTGTGTGTAAATATTTTAACCAGAGTTTTCAGTTCAATTTAAAATACATAAGAAATTACAAACAGCAGTGATAAAGTAGATAAGAAAATGTTGGGTTATGTTGAATTCTGGTGGCCCCGAATTCTTTTGGAAGTAGGAAGATTGTATAGTATCAGAGGAGAATGGAATTTAAGTCTGTACCTTCTTAGTGGCTTTGCCTCTGACCTGCTTCGCTTGGCTGTTTGTCTTCTCAAGTGTCCCAGTGCTGTCTTGGCTTCTCTCTAACTTAGCTGTTTCTTAGCACATTCCAGCGGCTGCACAGTCTTTTCAGCAATAATGAGCATTTACTTTGATTACTATGGTTTACTATCTTGCCTGAAAATGCCCATATACTCATGTTACACCACTTTCTCTGGTCTTCTTTTCTTCTTCAGTTTAAATTATTTTTTTTCCAATTTTTAAAAAAGAATCCTAAGGCAGATACTTCACACATTTAACTAATTTAATGCATTCCTAGCTTAGTATTACCTTGCATTTTTACATTTCCAATACTGGAGAGAAGCCTTTTCTTACTGATTTTTCAGCATGGGTGTGACTTTCATCACCCTTCCCTCAGAAAATTCTCAATTTTGAGCTAAAATAAATACTTCCATGAAGCATAAGCTCTAGGAAGTCCTCCTCCTTTAGAAAATTCTTTCCATTCCTTTGTTTTATTAGTGAACACTGGGTAGAGAAATGTACATTCCAAATCTGTGACAATTATGTCAGTTTCTTCTGTGTTCAACCCTCTATCATATATTAATCGTGGTTTAAAGTGCACACAGATTTAAATAAATTCTTTCTATGTTTTGTTAGAGGTAAAATGTAAATGAGAGATTTATCAATATTTGAGAACTACAGAAAGGGTTCTTGCCTTACAGGTAGGGACAGAAACCAATGTGAAGTGCATATGGTTCTATGTCTTGCAACATTCTCTGCTTCATTAGAGTGGTGGAGAGTAACAATGCCTGCTGGAGAAGGGAGCCCACAACAAGTGCATCTTCTCAAAGAGAGCACAGTCATTAACATTCATGAAGTTCATTTCTTTTTCTTGGCCTTTACTGATTCCTTTCTTTCATTTAAGCTTATCTTCCAAGAATTGTTTTAACAGTTTAAAAGTTCAAACTCCCACACCTTAAACTACGAGACATTGAAATGATTGGTAGCTACTAATGGTTTTATTGAAAACAATATAATCAAACTTGCCACCTAGAGGAGAAGGTTCTGTCACCCAGAGCCTAGCACTCAGGGGCTTGGAGGACAGTGGCCAGGGAAGGGCAGACTTCCAACAGTAATAATGATGGAAACCCTTTTCCTCTACTCCCATGGGGAAGAAGTGGGCGAAGATGTGATTGGCTAGTTTCTTCAAGCAAGCTACCAATGGCCTAACATGTGCCTAAACTCTCTGCCATAACCTAGCTCAGTGTGACTGATGATTCAGACTTTCCTTGCTTTTTTCCCTCCCTCCTTCCCACTCCCTTCTTCCCTTCTTTCCTTTCCTTGTTTCTCAATCACATCTTAATCCTTTCAAACAACACTTTTGGGTCAAGGATTTTGCATGTTACAAAATTTAATCATATAACATCTTTTACATCATCATATTTTCAAATGACATGAAATTTAGAAGAAAACAAAGTTAAACATCCACATTTTAATGAGTGGGTGGCCTTCCCCTCTAGTGTCACCTGGCACCTTCTTGCCAGTGGTAATTTGTAAGTTGAGGTCTACAAGCCTGCCACTTACCATGATATCGGCAGAATATTCGTTAGAAACATTTTTACCTGGCCTCTAGGAATTCATTGACTTCTTGATCGACGGATGGGGAGGGTACATATGGCTGCTTTTACCACTTCACACTTGAGGGGCCTTCATATTTGCTAGGGCTTCACACCTACATCCTGTTGCTCATTCTTAAAGTTGAGCACACAGAGGTGAAGAGCCACTAGCCACCTTGCCCTGTGTGCTCACAGAGCAAAATGGAAACTTGGATACTTCTTGGATGTGTGGTGGCACAGTGCTCACGATCCCCATGCATTACAAAGAATGTGGCTCATGGACCATTGTCTCCTACATTAAGATTAGGTCATCCCTACTATCCTGCCGGTGCCCACATGATGACCAGCCCCTGTGGACATTTGCAGTTGACATAAATGAAAACAAAAACATCATATGCTAGTCAGCAAGTCTTTATTAAAAATTCAAGTAATGCATATATATATATATATATATAATATTTGTGTACACCTCACTGATTTATTTTTCTTCTTGCTCTGCTGGAGACAGAACCCAGGGCTTTACACATAATAGGCAAGTGCTATTCTATTGAGCTATACCCCCAGCCTTTATTTCTCACTTTTGGACTTTTGGAACAATTACCCCTATGTGCTCTGAGATCAGGAAATAAAGTATCAGTTGTGCCAGGTGGTCTTGTGCCTTTACAGTGTCTATTCTTCACCAGCACCAGTATTCTGATGGACAGTTGACCCTGGTTTTTAGACATGTTTCTGGGAAGATGACTAAGTGTTTGAATACTTGTCACATTGTAGCACTGGCTGACCAGTTAGTCAGTTAGGAAAGCACTAGTTCTATTTGATGTCAACTTTCTCTGCCTTTTTAGTGACATTCCATAAGCAGAAAAGAATATTTTGGGAGTAATCTAAGCAAAACCCAGATAAAAACCGTTAAATCTTACTGAAATCACCAAACACGAGATGGGATAGCATAGTAAACTTCATCCCTCTGTGAGTGCCTGTCATTTTGAGCAGTGGGGAACTGAACTATTGTGGAACCTCTGGTTCCCTTCAAGCCTGTGTGCTGGGGGCCCCTGGGTGCTGCTCTGATTAGAAGTGAAGAATATAGTTGTTGAGATGCTTGCTGTCGTCCTATGTTCGGCTCTCAGTGTCACATATTCCTGGCCAATCAGAAAGCCTCTGAAAACACAGAAAGCATTATTGTTAGGTTTAGCATGAGCGCTGTAAGACTTCATTTGGGGAATTTATTTTGAAGGAAATAGCTCATTAGACCAGAAAATGCCTACTTTGTTTTTGTTTCATTTTTTTTTAAATGTCTGTACATGTTTGCAGAGCAGGTTTGGTTAAAAGCCTTGCATAGCAAGATGTTAGTTATTTTCTGCTTCTCTTTAAAAACAATAACAGAAAGTGGGATTTATGTATACTACACCATCATTTGTTCAAATATGAATACATACAACTTGTATCTTCAGCTATTAATTATGGAGGAATTTACTGTAATTTATAATGCATTAGAGGATTGTTTCTGAAGAGAACTTAGCCGAAGCCAATGGTAATCTCGATTCTCATTTATAATAATGGAGAAACAGCACTGAAATGTGATTTTTTATTTTAATCATATAATTAAAGAATAACACTTAACACACACAAACATGATGAACATATTAAAAAGCTTTTATTTGTTAATTTACAATATTTAAAATAACTAAATACTGAACAAAATTTTAGATATTATTTTCTTTACTACTTGATAGACTAACAAATAGAAACCACATTAACATTGCATCACTGGATATGTACAAACTGGAAATGGAGTGTTATATCTTTGCTTAAGTCACCTCTATAATTATACACTTGCATGGTATCGTGCCAGAAGAAAGCATAGCTTGATATTTAAAATGTCAAAGAAAAACATTTCCTAATGGTAAGATTGTTGTAAGGAAGCTGGATCAGCTGCTCAATCATGGCAGGTAGATTTGATATTCTTTCTGGCAATATTCTCCCATTTAACCCCACTGTCATTGGAAATAGACCTTGAACCTAATTCTTCTCTTAAAGTGGGTATGATAATGTTTTGACTATTCCATTTTGACTCAACTATGGACATGAATTTTTTATAACCGCAAGGATGGTGAAATCAGCTGTTCACCAGGCCTTCATTCAGGGACAGCAAATTAAAAATAGCATTAATGATACTATTTGCATTCATAGATGAGAACATAATTTTAGTGTGTTATTTAATGGGACTATTACTATGTCTTTTTTGGATCTGTACAAGTTTGTCCATAAATCACAGAAGGCACATTTTACTATTGCCTCTTAGAAATGCCTTTTGATCAAGACAATAGAAAGATCTAGAGGCAGAAATACAATTGCCTCTTTTCTCTTTCCTGCTTAAGACTTACCTCTTTTCTGAGTGTCTGACTAAAAGAACAGTCTCCCCAGAAAGATATCCTTTTCCTTTCGAAAGAGGCCCTTTGGTTCTATCCTACACACCGTGCTGTCCTCTAGCAGAGATGGGAGGGACAGCTTGAGCCTTCATGAAAGAGGGTAGTTTTGGGACCCTGCATTAATAGGAAATCAGTTAAAAATGTTGGCAAAGTATTAGTATACATATATTTACATAGGTATACATACTCTATTATTTAAAATATACTATATATGCTACATTGTCCTTTCTGGCCCCTTGCAGACAATGGGACTTGATACTTCAAAGCAAATGTCTGCCTTTACTGAGGTACCACACTGCTTGTTGAAGGTGCTTTCTTTGCCACTCCACAGTAGATGGAAGTTTGGCTTTGAGTGCATTTCTATGAGATGGACTCTTTTCCATTTAAAAAAAAAATCAAAAGGCCATATAAGCAACCAAATTATTATGATTTTTAAAGAAGGATCTGGGAGCTGGAGAGATGGCTCAGCAGTTCAGGCACTTACCTGCAAAACAGAAGGACATGGGTTCCATTCCCCAGTGCCCACATAAAGCTGGATGCATAGGGTGGCTCATGAGTCTGGAGTTTGCAGTGGCTAGAGGCCCTGGTGCTCTCATTACTCTCTCTCTCTCTCTCTCTCTCTGTCTCTCTCTTTCTCTCTTAGATAGATAGATAGATAGATAGATAGATAGATAGATAGATAGATAAGGATGTGATGGACTTATATACCGTTGAAGAACACTAGGTGTCTTAGACTGTGAAAGTTGTAAAGAAAAGAGTTTTGTCTCTGTTCAGGTTGTGGTCCAAGGTTGAACAGCTGGATCTGGTGTTGGGCCTCCCGTCATCTGGGTCTCTTAGCCAGGCAGCACAGAGAATTGCATGGTGAGAGCCAGGGTATACCTAGAAGACCTAGCCAAACTGCCTTTTATGACAATCCATTAATTACAAAGCCCATTGATCATAGTCATGAGGACAGAGGCCCAAGTACCTCTTAACAATCCCACTGAGCTTCTCTTAATATCTTATGATGGTAGGGATTCAATGTCAACATTTTTGCATCCATGTCTGTGCCTCTGTGTACAGGTGCACATGCGCGGAAAGGCTACAGGAAACCCTTAGGGATAATTCCTCATAGTCCACCTTTTTTGCAGAAATGTTCTCTCACTGGCTTTGATCACACCAATTAGAGAGTAGATTGGGCTACGAGCAAGGCCCAAAGATCCTCCATCTCTGCCCTCGCAGCACTGAGATGACAGGGGAGAGTCACCACACGGTGAGTAGCTTTTTACTGTGGCTGCTGATATTGAACCATTTCTCAAGCTTTTGTTACACGTTTGGAGGAAACAAAACATATTCTGTCCCCACCTGCTTATCCTAAGAGTGGACTACAGGTGTAACATGCGCCTGATGTCCATACCTTGAAACCATCACTGCTGAATATGACCCCCAAACTGGGAGCAAGACCGGGGCCTGAGAAAGAGGGTAGGATGAGAAATGGTGCTGGTTGACAACTAAGCAAAGCCAAAAACTGGGGTGTGTGTGTGTGTGTGTGTGTGTGTGTGTGTGTGTGTGCACGCGTGTGCTCTCGAGGGCATCAGTTTTTGCTTATTTTCTGCAGAACGTGCACACATGCGGCTCTCTTTCCTGCCTAGGGTTGGTTGAAGACTTTGTCCTCTGAATTTACCCACAAACACACCTGCTAGGAGTGTATGTAACCTGATCACTATGCACCACCCTAGTCTAGTAATGTGACATTGCTTTGGCATCGTTCTTTTTGAAATGGTACCTGGGGGTGGAGAGATAGCTCAGCGGTTAAAGCGATTGCTTGAAATGGCATCTGGAATCATTTTTAAACAGTAAACTTGTGACATTCTTGGACTTAGTTATTTCAAGGTGTTTTAATGTTAGCTAAAAGTATTAAGTGTGTAAAACTGTGACGGATAGCCACTTCAGTAGCATGTTCTTTCTGAATCTCAAGTTTCTCTATGACGGTAATAATAACATGTGTATTTCAAATTATTTTGATTAATTCCTTAAAATAGGTAGTTTGGCAACATGATGCATACATACCACCAAGTGAACACATGTACAGACTGACAGCTCTTAAATTTAATTGGAGCATCTTAATGATCCCTACTGATGATAGTGATCTGGTTCATTTGATGGTAGGAGTTGATATTGAGGAAGGGTAGTCGATGCATGTAGGGTAATCATGATATGGCCCAGCCTGCTGTGAGGGAGTGACATTCCACGGGTAGAGGAAAGGGATCTCTTGGTACACTTTTCCACTAAGGTCAGACCTTCAGACATAGGAAAAAAAAATGTCCCCTCAAAATTCTGTTACTGAGAATCAAGTGCATTTCTTCTTTCCTGTTGCCAGTAGAGAGTTGCCATTACTGTCATGCATTATTTTGAGTACATCCCCACCTTCTTGAGGCCACTGATTACTTCTTTTGTGAGAAGAGATGTCCACTAATTTCAAACACTGTGTTAGAATGGAAACAGACTAATTTACATAAAATAATTCACAGAAAGCCAATTAGCTGAAAATCCCTTTGCTGAAAGCCAATTTGCCAAATGACCAATTTACTTTAAGCAAATTGACTAAAAATCAATTTACTGAATGACCCATTCTCCAAATTATTGAAGGATTAAAAACAAGTGTTGGTTCGACCATTGTTCCCACGTCTGCCACCTCTCCTTGCAGCCTCCCTGGCCCAGGTCAGGGGTTTGCCTGGAGGGGCAAGAACATGGCAAGCTGTGTGCCACAGCTCATCCTTACTTAGGTCTCCATGGGTTCACACTGAGGCTTTCAAGAATGAACTTGCTTATATTTAAGTCAATGAAGTTTCCTACATGTTATATGCACAGTTTCCTCTGGATCCAAAGACTCCCCTGCTTTGAATGATGGATGAAAGGGAGCTCCTTTGAGAATATGGGCAATTGGAACTGCCTTTGCATCTAGCCTTTGTACAGTGCCCTGATGACATACATGTGTTATTCTCCCCCATGCAAAATTATGACCAAGAAGAGAATTGAAGTCCCTCAAAAGATCTGCCCTATAAGCCATATCTATGTATTTATCTCATACTTTATAATGTAATCGAGTTCTAATGGTTATTTATTCTTTCTTGTTTATTTGATTTTATTTTTTTCAATAAATCAATTGGCATTAACGTAAATATGCTGCTGTAAAAATGACCTGCTTACCAATACACATTAATTATATGTAGTATGCCTATACATATATAAACATATATTTATATACAGAAAGAAAAAAGAGAGAAAGAACATCTCTTCCTGTGTTCAGTTACTTTCCATCTTCTAGAAACAGAACTGCAGAACTAGACATTGGGTGCTAAATTACCTGACAAGTTCATCTAGCTGGGAGCTAGGAAGAGAGGCTGGGTTTGAATTGGGTTCCTTTCTAAAATTTACACTGCACTTTTAAGAGCTTTCAATCTTTCCACTCACCCCTATGGAATTTGCAATTATTGTCACACAAAAACTGCATCTTTCTTATGTTTCTCCTTTCCTTTTGTTGCTGGTTGGGAATTCCATAGGATCCAGAAAGTACAAGAATAGTGCTGTAGCATCATTAAATAACACGAAAGCTTTACCTTTTGTAGTGAAATTGAAATATATGAGGAATCAAAGCCATAAACCTTTAAAATATCTAGAATCCTCTTCAGAATCTATAATGACATCTTCTTCTGTCTTTTCTTATAATTAAAATTTTAATTTAATTTAGCTTAAGCTCCAATATTCAAGGGAAATTTCTTATTAAATTTTACTTTACCTTCAAATTTCCAAATGTATGGAAACTCTTGCCTAACTTCACATGAATGAATTTGAGTATTGCTTTCCACTTAATTCTTAAATTCAGGTATATTTTTTTAAATTTTCATACACAGGATATGAGATAGGATTCTAATACAGCTGATTTTTATGTAGCTGATTGTCCTAGGCACTTTATTGTCTCTCTTTTATCACTTTATTGTCATCAACATTATAAGTGCTTCAGGGATATATTGTATTTACCTTATTCTATTCTCTATTTTTGCTTTTTTCCACTTAATTTTCATTTATATCATTTCAGTTTTGGTATTACAAAATGTGTAATTTATAATCTAGACACACTGGCTGACTTTCATACACTTTTAATGCTTTTTAGTAAAGTTTTGTTGTATAATTAGCTATTGGTTATAAAAAAGATTTTTATGACAGCTATTTTTGGAAATATTATGTGAATCTAATTTTGTTGATGATGGGTATTAGAAGTTTTATATTTTTAAACAAAAATTGTCAGAATTACATTTTTTTTAGGAAGTGGGAATAAAAGCTTCTATCCAAACCTTGAACCTGTCCTTGCTTTGGGTCACGTATAGCTTTTGCTATCCTGCAGCAGAATTGACAAGGGTCAGACCTGTGATATTCTGATCTTCAGAGCTTTGGCTCTTCCTCTGAGACAGGATTTGCTCTCCCAACCCATGTGGTTCATCTCTACACACTTGGCTTCAAAGAAAGAAATCATCAAACACCATAATTATATATGCTCTAAGATAGAGGTGAGCTTCACTTTAACTAGTCTTTACAGTACTCAGGACCTGGAAATTTTAGTCATTTGTTGGCATTCACTTCACTTGTCTATTTTATGAATTTAGGCAGCTTTCAACATGTGTAAATAGCATGGTAGATCTTGTTCTGTTTTGCTTTTCTCTATGCTGCGTTTCTAAGGTCTATTTATGTTCACTCTTTTTATTTTGAGTTCACAGTTTCTAATCCAAGTATCAAGGCATGATACTGTATAAATACATATTGACCGTATTTTACTCTTGTCTCCTTAAGGAACGGTGTGTGGAACATTCTTTGTTGACATATCTGCAGAGGGATTACCAGGTCATTGATTCATACCACGACAATTTTAATGATGTATGCACGTTATTCTCCAGAATGACTGCATGAGTTTTCCTTCTACAGTTTGACCATTTTTTGTGATATTTTAACATTCCTATGACCTTGTCTTGACTCCCTCCTCCTCTTGCTGAGATCCTTCTTCCCAACTTGTCCTTCCTTTGTTGATATCTCTTTCTCTTTCCTCTTTTTACTGCTTCCTTCCTTTCTGTCCTTCCTCCCTTCCTTCATTCCCTCTCTTCCTCCTTGTTTCCTTCCTTCTCTCCCTCCCTCCCTTCCTTTCTTTTTTCCTTCTGTCTTTCTTTCTCTCTTTTTCTTTCTCTCTCTCTTTCTTCTGTGAGTTCGAGTATAACTGCCATGTCATAACTGAAAAAAGAAAGCATTCCGTAGTAGTCTTCGTCTCATCAAGCCCTTACACACTCTGCACTCTCTCTTTTTCAGTGATCTCTGAGTCTTCAAGGGGTAGCATGCATCTCCCATTTAGGACTGAGCACTCAACCAACATTTACTCTAAGCACTTTGAGGAATTTTGGGACTCCCTAGGAATTGTGCACTGCAACAAAGATCTTCTTTCTCTGTTCAAAGCTGAGAGCAGCACTGATCTTTGATCATAAACAAAAATATTTATAATGTTTCTAGGCATAACATATTCATTTAGCCAAATATCAGTAAATTACAATAAATAGCAGCTTTCTTCGTGGGACCTCTGATTTTTCCAGCCACAGATTTGTGGCTAGGCTCTTAGTGTCAGACATGAATTAACTCTCTTAGGTGAAGTGGACCTCAAATCCAATAAGAAAGCAGTTAGTGACCCCCATAACAGTAATGCCACCGCTGTACTAGTGCACACACCTTTCCAGACAGATCAATTGTTTAGCAAGCAGGGTCCAATGCTGGTTAGCACTACTGATCAGCCATCTCCCTGAAGCCCACACAGCACCTTCCAACATTTTTGGTTGTGTTTCCTGTCTATTATTTGACATTTTAAAGAGTTTCTTCCAAACTGTAGAAATTAGTCTCTACTTTTTTATTGTTTCACTTTGAGAAGTCTTAAAGCTTTCTGGACTGCCAACCATGAGTCTATGATTATTTTAGGAAACAGTTATTATTTTTGTTTAGTTTTTACTTTACTGACATTTTAAAATCTTGATTCAAAAGACCTTACCTCAGAGTCACAAAGATTGTCACCTATAATTTTTTTTAGCTTTCCATTTTCTCCACTGATTTTTTTCCACATGAAAACCTTATTTTATTGGAATCCAGAGACTACTGTGTCCTTTCCTCAGAGTTGGTGGTCTACAGCCTCCATGTTGTGGTAAGCCAAGTTCAGGATCTGGGCAGAAAGTATATTCTGGGAGTGACCCAGTTTTTCATGTTTAGCTAGATTTTTATTTTAAAAGTTTGAACTGTGAGAGGGGATATTTTTAAATATCTGTACTTTCTTTAAACAGGAAGGAAAAAATTATGTGTCAGTTTTAAGTTATGACCTGGCTCTGTGCCAATAGTTCAGAAGTAGAAAATGATATTTAGTACCTTCAAACAGGTAACATCAGATGTTTGTATTTACTTCGATAATATGAACCCTATGATAGTAGGAATTTAAGTCTATTTACTCCTTTGTGAATAGCAGTTTTGTTTTTCAAAAGTTTTCCATTCCTTTCTAGCCTCCTTGCATGTCATACCTTTCAAAGAATAACAAAGCTCTGTTGTAATTACTTTCTTTCTGCTGAGACAGTCACCTGGCCCAAAGCAGCTTATGGGAAGAAAGGGTTTATTTCCGGCTTACAGAATCCAGGGGAAACACCATTAATCGCATAAATAGCTGGTTCATGGCAAATAGCCAGCACCACCAATGACCAGAGCTCAAGCTAGCGTGGAACACACCTAGTACATCTAGAGTATAAGATTTACCCCCAGAAACACCACTTCTAGCAGGCTGCCTGAGACTTAAATAGGAAGCTTAACCATAATTAAAAATCCCCGAGGCTATGGGGGACATATCTTCATATGCAAACCACCATAAGTTCCAAATTTTAGACTTGTTGGAGTGGAACTTTGTGGCTTCCTGGAAACTCTGAGCATGCTGTTGGTTCTAGACTTTGGTTTTTTTGTGTGCATTTGTTGTCTCCTTCAGTTCTTAAATTAACCTAATTTATAAATTGAGCTCTATTAGTAACCATTTATTTTCTATTGCCTCAAATTTGTGTCAAAAAACTCAGAGGATACAGCCCCAGAGGAAACAACCTATTTCCCAAATTTAGATGTTAATTCACTCATAACTTTCTTAGATTTTTAACTTTGTAATTTCATTGACTTTTGATCCTACAACTCACCTTGAAAGTGAGGTCTGACAAAGAGGATGTGTTTCAAGGGTTAGTCTAGGCCCACAAAGAACACTACAGAGAATATATATATATATATATATATATATATATATATATATATATATATATATATATGGAAAACACCCATAGTTGGTTTGGTTTGAGCAATTTTCCTGGGGAGTTTGATTCCTGACATGGCTGCAGAAAATCGAGCCGAGCTAGCGAGAGGAATCGGGGTACCTAAGTGGCAGCCTGCTGTGGCAGCTGTGTGATCACCCCCTTAATCTGCAGTCATCTTCCAGCTGTGCGGAAGAAGCTCTGCACCTCTCCTCAGCACACGATGGTGTGTGTCCAGACTGGCTCAGGCAGGTGGCCTCTTTACTCAGCTTCTCTTTTATTTTTTTTTCCTTTTGTAAGCACAGATGTGTGCTCAGATGTGAGGCAGCTGTTCAAGGGACATCCTGGGATGAAAAGCAACTTTTAGACAGTCATTACGATTGATTCTTCAGGTTGTTAACTTAGTAAATATTAATCACATCATTCAAAAATGTTCTGTACTACGCTCTTGGATAGTTTCTCAATAAGGTTAGTGTAAGTAACACTCTTAAAACTGTTTTTCACGATGTCTTATAACTTATGTTTAAATATATATTTTTAAATACTTTCCCTTCTGCCGGCACTGGCCCCATTACTACTCTGCAATTGCAAGGGTATAGAAAGGCCATTTTCCTTCATAAATATTTCAGCAGCTTGTTAAGAATCCAAAAATTCCTAGAGGAGATGCACTCTATTTGTTAAAGTACTTTTTTCAGCCCAGTTCACAGGTGCACATTGTCTAACAAGATAGTCATTTCTATCTGTAGCCCTTCTATATGAGGGCACCATGCTGTGAACTAAGGGCAAAAATGACACAGATAGGTTTCTGCCCTTGGAGGGCATACAGTTTGCTTGAAGAGACAGAGGTACCTGTGACTCTGGGTACCTATGCAGAAGTTCAGAGATCAGGACCTATTATCATCTATACCCATCATTATGTTTATCTCTATAACATCTGTGCAAATCAACATTTATGAGAAATGAAAAAAAATCTATAAGGGCTACTTCTCAGAAAAGGGTATATGAATGACCAAACACTATTGCCTGACCTTGACAAAAGGCAGGGTTTGGAGAAACCGAGGTATTAAAGTGCATTCTAGGTAGGTAAAGTGGCATGGAAGCTGAATCAGGAAGATAATAAGTTTGAGGGCAGCCTGGGGTATCTAGTGTGACCCTGTCTCAACAATTTTCACACACACACACACACACACACACACACACACACACACACACACTTCCATAGATAAGAGGAAAAGAGAGCCACGGAAGTGACCAATGTATTCTGGAACAAGTAGCAAACCTGGCCTAGAGGAATGGTTGAACTTGTGTAAGAGGATGCTGAAAGGGACAGGGTGTTGCCAAAGACAAGTGCTGTTCCACAAGGTCAAATGATCTTGTCATCTATTTTAGATCTAACATCTGAAAAGCCTGCTTTCTAAATTAATACCCATAAATCAAATCGTTCTGTTTATTACTCAAGCCACAAATGCATTAATAAACACGGTGTGTAGATAACAACCAGAGATCCTCCTGAGCAAAACCGTGAACTCATAAAATCTGTTGTTGATTCCCTTTCATCTTCTTATTGTTTTGAAAACCAATTTATTTCTCTAACTACATGCTTTCCTTTGCTATTCCCACTTGCTTTTCCACTGAACATGAGCTGAATACATGGTATTCACCCACTGCCTGCCCAGCCCTGAAGGTCTTGTGTGTGTGTGTGTGTGTGTGTGTGTGTGTGTGTGTGTGTGTGTGTGTGTGTGCACTGTATGGTCTGTGTGCTATTGTGTGTGGTGTATGTAAGTGTGAGTACAGGCACACTTGCCTTGTCCTTGTCTCTGGCGGCTAGAGGTGTTCCTCCCCACAGCACTTACCTGCTTTTCTTCCCCTTGAAACAGTCTCTTACGGATTCCAGTGCTGTTTTCCCAATACCCAGCGACTCTGCCCCCCCCCCAAGTCTTGGGGTTACAGACTTGCATGGCACTCAAAGCTGTTTGAGTGATTGCTCACACCACCTCAAGCTCTCCTGCTCATGCAGCAAGTGTTCTTATCAGCTGAGCTCTCTCTCTAGCACCCAATTTTAACCAGAACTTTGGGGGATCAAAGAATCCCCTATTCCTTGTTCTGCTGCAATCACCGGATGCTCTTGAGTAGACATCCTCTTTCTATGGCTTCTCCTTGCCACCTTCTCTACTGCACATCCCTCTTGAGCACGCTGTCCTGGGCCTGCTGAGCCCTGCCACTCTCCCGTCCGTCCTCACCCTGGCCATGGAATGTTTCTTTTACTTTCTGGACCTTCTGGAAAACACCTGCTGATGGAGTTTCCCTAGCTGCTTAGAACTCATTTGAGTGAAGATTCCACATTCTCCAATACCTCAAATGTCTCCAGGTAGGTGCTCCTTCTGCTCACTTCACAAAGTCCCTTCCATTTCATCTTTTCTAGGACAAATCACAACACTCGGTCCTCCAATGTTCTCTGTTGACTTTTACAGTGTCAAAGACTACCAATTGTCAGGTACTTAGAGACCCAACCTACTGCTTTCCCTTTAAATCTAACTCCTGGCCACATTTGCAATCATTTTTTTTTTGCATTGCCATTTTAATAGGCCATTTCAGCACATCATCATTTTTATAATTTTCCCAATGACTTTAGCACCCAGTTTATTTCAGAAACTTATGTGACCACATGTGGACATGGCAATTACTTGTAGTTCCTCATTTAATACAGTGAACTTTTTCCTTCTATGATTTTAGTTGTCTTTTGGATCCTTTCTCAGATTTTGAATGTCATTGACCTTCACAGCTCTGCTTCTTTCCCTCATATCGGTGTACACGTGCGTTTCTTGTCTTTCCTGTCCTGCTTGGTGGGCCTCTTCCTTGACTTCCAGACAATATATCATGTTCTCAGAATGCTTGGGCCATTGACCTTCTGACTCAACCACCAAATAACAGTTCAACTTTGAATCAATCTAGCTAAGCATTTCTTCAAAACAACGCATGGATGGACAAACTGAGAAACATACATATAACACAACCCAAGATTATTCCCAGAATTCCCCCATGGTTTCTAACTGAAGCTTATCCTGAATGTTAATGACATTCCTCCTGGTGACCCCACTTAATTCTTCCCCCATTTCCCAAGGAAACTATGAACCTCTACTTTTTTCTCTGGCCATCCACCATGATATGTTCTCATGTTCACCAAAGGATGTAAGCTCTGGCCCCAAGGAAAAAGAAAACTTTAAAAAAAAAAAACTAGTGAGATCTCTGATTTTCCCCTTTCCTATCAACATAAGCATATGAACAATAATCAATTCTCTTCTGTTACAGCAGAAAAATCACTAATCTACTTGAGGCTCCTCCTCCCATGGGACATTTGTCCTAGATGTTCTCATTAGGCTCTTGTTCTTTTATATCTCCTCAGACTCCTTAACTTACCAACACCTGTTCTACCTTTATTCATCTCCCTCGAATGCCTCTATTCCTTTGCTTTCCTCACTGGCAGCATTCTCCAGACTTCCCTGCACTTGATATGCTGAATTCCCTTCCTCATCTACACACTAGCTATCACTCCCTCCATTGTGTAAATCTATTCTTTTATAAATATCTGTCGTAGTTACTTTCTCATTGCAGGAACAAACATCTGGACAGAAGCAGCTTATGGGAGGAAAGGGTTTATTTCTGGCTTACAGAATCCAGGGGAAACACCATCAATGGTGGATGAAGCTGACTCCCTTCCATAGATCACACCATCAAATAACCAGCAAACATGCACAGCCAGAGCTCAAACTGCTCTGAACACACCTAGCAGGGCTGGACTATACAAGATCCACCCCAGTGACACCTCCTCCAGCAGGCTACTAGAGATTGAAATAAGAAGGTTAACTTTAACCAAAAATTCCTAAGCTAGGTGTGGTGGTGCACATCTTTAATCCCAACATTCAGGAGGCAGAAGTAGGAGTATCTGTGAGTTCAAGACCAGCCTGAAACTACATCGTGAATTCCAGGTCAGCCTGGGCTAGAATGAGCCAAAAAAAAAGGGGGGGGCTGGAGAGATGGGGCTTAGTGCTTTAGGTGCTTGCCTACAAAATCTAAAGATCAGGCTTTATTCCACAGTACCCACATAAAGCCAGCTGCACAAAGTGGGACATGTATATGGAGTTCTTTTGAAGTAGCTAGAAACCCTGGTAACCCATTTCTCTCTCTCTCTTTCTCTCTCTCTCTCTCTCTCTCTGTTTGCAAATAAATAAAAATATTAAAAATAAATCAATAAATCAATAATAAATAAAGAGGTGGATAAATCCTTGAGGGTATGAGAGACATACATTCACATTCAAACCACTACAGCTTCTAAGTTCTCCCTTCTGGCCTTTCCTGTCGCACTGCCATTTAGATCTCCGTGTTTTCTGAAAATGTGCCTGCTTGTTCTGCCTTTCCTTACATAGCAGATTCACTCTTCCATGTCGGAATTCTTCAACTTGCCAAAGAATCTTTGCTCCATACTACCACACTCCCATTTTCCTTTCCATCTGTTATAAAAGAAGGGATGTCTCTCTGGTCTGGGGCTAATTCGGCCTTCATATCTGAATTCACTCAACTTTCCAGTGTGATGTCCACCTGCTTCTGTAAACTGTTATCATTGAATCTGTTTATTCTCCTCACCCCCAGCTTTTCTTGTCTGCTTTAGTTTACCATTGCCAAACCCATCATTTTTTAATAGTCTCCTTACAGGCAAATTTCTTTCTAAGCTAATGCAGTTCAACAATGAGGTTCATTTCCATTGGCCTTCGAAATGGACTTCTGTAGTCCTCAGCTTGCAGTGAGCATATCTGGACCCACCCCACTCCCTGGCTCTTCCGTTCTGCTCTCTGTTGTTGGCCTAGCCTTCTCCACTCTCCACACAGCCAGTAGAGCAGTTGTTCTCAAGTGAAAATTAGATTAAGTCATTCTTTTCTTACTTGATACTTCTGCAATGGATCCTGATTGTGTGATGGGGTTTTCAGGGGGCGGGGTTTCTTAAACTCCAAACCCTTGATTTTTATTTGTATTATTTTTTAAGCAAATAATTGAAGTTAGGAGGCAGAAATAGGAGGATTGCTGTGAGTTCAAGGCCACCCTGAGACTACATAGTGAATTCCAGGTCAGCCTAGAGTGAGATACTACCTTGAAAAACCAGAGAGAGAGAGAGAGAGAGAGAGAGAGAGAGAGAGAGAGAGAGAGAGAGAGAGAGAGAGAAGGATATATTATAATCTATTATATTTATTCAGGGGGAGAGTCTGGGAACCAAGGGAAGAGGTTAGATATACCATGTGGTCAGTCTGAGAGCCCATGTGTGAGCTGAACCTGACCCTGATAGAAACAAGAAAGGGGATTTATTCATGGAGACTTAAAAGGCTAGAGCTTAAAAACAACTAAAAGACAATAAAATATATGGAGAGAATATCCTTTCCCAAAGATGGAAGGGCATGGTGTTACAGGGTACTGGGACCCCCCAAGATTCAGGCATGGAGAGATGATTAGACAAGAAAAAGAAAACAGATAGAGGAAGTTGCTCCACGAGAAGTTCTATTTATCTGGGCTCAGGGGGCGAGATCAGCACACCTGAGTAAGGGTGAGAGAACCCATTGTTCTGGGCTCAGGAAGGGATCAGCACTCCTGAGTAGCTGTGAGAGACCCCATTGGATGAGACTGGATCAGACTGACTTCCAGTTCTGCGGTAAGAGGCCAGTGGTGTGAGATCTTTCTGGCTACTTCATTTGGGTCCTCCTTTAACTGGCTACCTAATAATAAAGCCATCTGACTAGTTCCCTCATTTTTAGATTTTATAGAAAACAATTTTCAGACAAAGCTTTGAGGTTCTAACCTGACCTGTGCTTTTCTTCCAGGTATCGGGTTTGATTACTGTTTTATTTCTTTTTTAACTTGTCTTGTTTTTGTTTTCCTGCCATTCGCTCAACTCTAACAAGGAAACAATACAGGCTCTGTGCTCTTGGAAGATGAAGAAATAAAGCTAAGAGTGTGTAAAAGATAATCACAAATTTAGGGGCCAATTGATTGATATGGCAGAGACTGTGACTGTGACCTTTGGATTTTTTTGAAGTTTATTTTTTCCATTATAAATAACCTATGTAGTCAATGTTTAAATGTCTCTTTCTGAGATTGCACTAAAGCAGTCTGCCTAGGATACATATTACTCAATAAGGTTTTCATAAGTTGATTTATGTATAAATGCTATTAAGTGTTTCTTTAACATACAAGAATGAATCTTGTAATTAGGATCTTTATTCCTTCAATCATCAAAGTTTTCATATCAGATCTTTGCAGATAGGCATCATCAGGACATGTGTTTTTGAAAGAGCTATCTTCATAAAGGGGATAATTACCAAAGGAATCATCCTATTTCTGTGTGAACTCACATGAACTTCTGATTCAGGTGTTGATAGTCTAAAACTTGACTAATGCTCTATCAGGCCAGCTTCTTTCTAAGCCTCATGTTTTCCTTCGTATGACATTCATTTTACAAACCCTTGTAAATGGTACTGGGGAGAATGCTCAGCAGTTAAAGGCACTTGCTTGCAAATCCTGTTGGACTTTGTCAAATTCTTCAGCAAACACATAAAGCCAGATGACAAGCGAGGCGTGCACCTGTGATCCTAATACACCTCCTGGCAAGTGGGAGGCGGAAGCAGGAGAATCTGAAGCTCACGGGGCAGCTCATCCCATTTCTGTTACAGTCTGCCTGTCCTTTTAGTCCCAACTCAAAGAAGGGACTTTGAAATTGTCCCCTAAACTCCACATGGGTGTCTTTGTTGTGGCATGTGCAACTATGCACACACAAATACACACAAACACACACAGAGAAATTATGAATAAATTCATTTTATAAAGCCCTTGTAATTATAAATTCTTCTTGACCACATTGAGATGGAAATCTCCTTCCCAAAACACAATTATTAACAGTAGGGTGCCTCTCTCTCAGTCTCTGTGGTAAGGCAGGAGCCTAGGTTCTTTCCCCAAGGACCAATCCACAAACACAGACAACCTCAGTCAGCGAAGGTTCCCTCTAATGTCCTGTCATGTTTTCCCATTGCTTACAACCTCCCAGTGGATTGGAGTTTTATCTCATTCCCCTGCTGCCATGTTGAATAAATTCTCCATTGCCATTTTAAATAAGTATGTGCTATAAATTTTCATTTATGGTGCACGTTTATAAGAGCATTTATAAAAATACACAGTATAACACGCACATTGATGTTGGTGCTTCTCATCTCACTTGCTGAAATGCATTTCCAAGGTATTTGTAACTTGTAAGCAAGAGGAAATAGGATGATTACCAAAGATCAGGCATTCCCCTCAAGTCCTGTTGATTTGGTTACATCCTCTTAAACAGATTTTGACACAGCTTATCAGTTTGGCAGGTGCTACTCATTACCTTCTGTGAAGTATAGACTACTTTCTCAATAGCATTTTCCTTAGTATTGAAGAGCAGACAGCATTGTTTTCCTTGCTGACAGTGTCCTGAGTTATTTTATGACATGAATTTCATTTGTCCCCATAAGAGCCGGAGAATATTCAGGAGGGGGAATATACAGAGATGCCATTCAGCCCATCAGGCTCTCTTCCTTTTAAAACACCCTAGAGAACATTTAATTGCTTCTTGAATGACCCCCAAGGTCTTCCTAGAATGAGCTTGTTGTCTTCTTTGTCGAGGAGACCATCCCCACTTCATTCGAACTCATTGTGACTTAATTATAGAATACATATAATAAATTGGAGGCAATCAGTAATCCTTAATCAAACAGGGTAAATTTGTTTCACATGCAAGACACAACGGACCCTAGTGAAATAGATGGCACACTTTCATTTACTGAACGATACCCAGATTAATTAACTCACCTGATAGCTGTGGTTCCAATCTCCCAACTGCAAGTCAAGTCTGTCTTATGGTTGCCCTTCTTCCTTCCTTCCTACCTTTTCTCCTATGAAATAGATCTTTAATAGATTTTAACACTTAACGATTATAACTTCCCTTCATACATATTCATTTGTCCTTATAGAAGATAAAACTGTGTATCTAACCCAGTGTCTGATGTGAGCTAATTTATGTTATGTTATGTATTAGATATACAAAAGCACACATACCAACAGTCTCACTTGACACACACATTCAGGGGAGAAGGTTCCAGGACCTGTTTCCACGTGCTGTTTCTCCCATTTAGAGATCTCTTGTAAGGCTGAGTTCACTGGACCAATTTCCAAAATTTTATATTAATTTCTTTAAGCTTCTAGTAGTGCCTAATCACGACCAGAGCAGAGATTTTTAGATGCTTGGCTTCTGCTGGCTGTTTTCCCTGAAAATTATTGTAAGAGATTTAATTGATTTCTATTTCATTTATCTTGCAAAGAGTTGAGATTTTTTTTATTAAATTTAAGTGTCTGTTTAGTGCCTCTCATTGTGTACTCTGATTACTTTTGGTGACTCGGTATAACATTTAATAACTATTAGTTTTCTTTTGAAGAGTTCTTAGCCAGGAAACAAGAGTTCTTACAGCTACATAGATAATTAACTTGAAGCTTGTCTGTCTCCTGAGAGACATCAAATATGTAAATGAGGAACTTAAGCCTTAACAAGACATGCTAAGGAAATCACTAAAGTTTTATCACATGAAAGCTAAAATCCATGTTTAAAAATATCAATATGCTTTGAAGAACTAATATATGCTTCTTGCTGAGGATTTGTGAAATTTATGTGCTTTAAATTCTTTTTCAAAGCTTCAGGAGCTAGGCCAGATTTGCTAACAAAATAATAATAAAGTAGTTTAAAAAATAACAAGGATAGGTACCACATATAAATGTCCCGCATGCCCACCATATTATTGGAGCTCCACAAATATTTAATCAACTTATGTCAAATTTCCTTCTCTATTTTACAAATTCCTCATTTGTAGGACCTAACAGTCTTTCAGTCTTTTAATCATACTTTTTTACAGAGCTGATCAATAATTGATATCTTTGGTCTGTTTTTATTATTAAAGACTTAAAGAGAGAAGAGCCATTCGTGTTTGATGTTTTAAACTTAATTAACCAAATCACTTCATTTTTCTGCACAGGCCTATATTTTATGTACATTATGCAGAAAGCATAAAGAAAAAAAGGCCTTTACATTATTGTGCTCAGTTTTGACTCAAGAGAAAACATTTTCTCATTATTAAAAGTTTTAGGTTGGACAAGATGGCGGTCTCCACAGGAGTGAAAGTTCCTCGTAATTTTCGCTGTTGGAAGAACTGGAAGAAGGACAGAAAGGAGTGGGTGAAGGTATGGTTAGCTGGGGCCTGGAAGATGAAGAAGAAGACATGATTCTTACAAGGTGGACAGGCATGATATTGAGCCACCAGGGACAAACTATGAAAACAGAATATATAGCCTGAAAGTAGAATGTGGACCCAGAAGCTCCTCCATCAGTTAGATTTGTAACAAAAATTAATATGAATGGAATAAATAATTCCAGTGCAATGGTGGATGCACGGAGCATACCAGTATTAGCAAAATGGCAAAATTCATATAGCATTAAAGTTGTCAAGAGCTAAGATGTCTAATGATGTCTAAAGAAAATATGAAGCTTACATAGCCACCAGAAGGACAGACATACAACAATTAATTTCAGTGGATCTCAAACTTGTCTTAAATCAACAACCTTCTACTCATGTTAATGTCTTGATTAAATATCACAAAGCAAAAGACCCACACATTAAGTAAAAGAATTCCAGCTGGTAAACATGACCCAGAAACTTGTAAGAATATATTTAATATATGTACACCCATTATGTTTTCAGGTAACAGGAAGAAAAAATGCAGCACAATTTTTTTTCCCTTGTTAAGACACTGTCATTTAAACATGAACCTGG
>PVHP010011025.1:34081-46404 GCA_004024765.1 Zapus hudsonius
AGAAAGCTTGCAAGAAGTGTCAGATGGCAGTGGAATTGGAATCCTGTGTTTCTGAGAAGGAAACTCTCAAGAAGGAAAAACAAATGGCAGCTTGATCCATCTTGCTTAGAGAGCTGCAGTTGAAATTGTTTAAAGTAGCAGGTACAATGAATATTGTCACAAATTGTGTTAATTCTTGAAGCGCTGTGGGTGCTGACTAGTAGTAGTATCAAAAATAGGTTCAGGATTGTTTTGATACCTGTATTTATAATAAAAAGATGTTGCAGGGTGGGGGCTAATGCATTTCTGTTAAAAGTATTCCTGTTTGGTACATGTAACAGACATGATAAATACTTGTTTACAGTCTTTGTTTAATAAATGCATTTAAATTTTAAGTGAAGTCAACGAAAAGGAAATGGGTGTATGGATATGTGATTTTGAGATTATAGTTAGTTTTAAAATGTAAATAAAATGTGGAATGTGAAAAAAAAGTTTTAGGTACCTGGACAACATTTTATACAACACATATGAATATATATACCCAATCAACAGAATATCTTTTGTCAGTAGAATGGGTGAAAGTAAGAAACTAGTAATTTTTGTATGTTTTAATGGTAGATTATGTGAACTATTTCAAGACATGATTCTTGGTGCTCAGTGAGCTATCCACTTTCAGTGGAGTGTACTTTGACTTCGTTCCTGGTTGGGTGTACAGATGGACTACATGGTTTTACAACCTCGCTCGAGCTGTGTTGTTGGGGGTGGGCTTATGGGGTGTCATGGTTTGATCCAGGTGCCCCCCCCCCACAAACAAATGAATGTGTTCTGGGTAATCGATCCTCAGCTGATGGCATTTCGGGAATTACAACCTCGCTGGAGCTGTGTTGTTGGGGGCGGGCCTATGGGGTTATAAGCCAGCTTCCCCTTGCCAGTGTTTGGCACACCTTCCTGCAGCTGTTTGCAGTGCTGTGGCAGAGGTGATGTCCAGCCCTCTGCTCATGCCATCGTTTTCCCTGCCAGGATGGAGTCTCCCCTTGAGTCCGTAAGCCAAATAAACCCATTCCTCCACAAGCTGCTTTTGTTTGGGTTCTTTCTGTGCAACTAGAATGCTGACTGCAACAGATTTGGTAAGCCAGATCTGTAGTAGGAATAACACCCATCAGGGGTAAAAACTGATCTGACTTCCTTAGCAGTTTCTGTGGGTGGAGCTGGGCCATCAGTAGTGTGTGAGAAGCTAGGAAGGGGGCAACACTGACATCAGCTTTGAATTTGACAAGACCAGGCTCCAATGCCCTCTGCACAGCTGAGCCCCATCACCCAGAGTGGGGAGAGACAGGATTAGTATGGAATGTGCATGGCTTCTTTAAGGAAATTGTCTGACTCTTACATAAACACATTAAATACCACCTGGTGAGGAAAAAAAGGGCATTTGTGGCCTGGATCAATTTTCTTTAGGCAGAATTTAGTGAGTGCCTCCCTCCCATGTCAACTGAGGTGTGTGTGATCAAAGATAAACTGCCCAGGAGAGAAAGCAGCGTGGAGAGAGCTGAGGTCAGGTGTGCTTTATGCTGTCAGTGCTGGCTTCACTTCCTTGGTGCTCATCCTGTAAGCTAGTTCTTTTACCAGCACGAGCTTCCCTACATCTTAATACTACGAGATTCTACTCATGGCATCAATATAATTTTTAAGGTCATTGTCAGTTTGTTTCAAGCACCTGGTGAGCAAAATGCACTGAAGAGCCCTGGGCCATCTTATGGTTATCACTGTCCTGCATGTGCTAAACCTCTGTGGGAGGCTGAGATGTTTCTTAGCTCATTTGACTCCTCAGCATCACAGGGAGATAAGGTTCAAATGATGCATATTCCCTGGCTGTGTAGTATGCATTAGGTAGGCTCTTGAATTCCCACCTCTCCCCAACATCTTTCAGATCCTTAAATATTCTATTCAAACAACCTTTGGGCTGGGGTGGTGTGTGCCTGTTGATAACACTTTGTAGAATCATGATCTCACTTCATTCCGCCAGCATTTTTCAGACCAAGTCCTCGTTTCCTCATTCACAGAAATCTGTTTCTATACTCAATAAACACATCTCCTTAACTTGTGCTATTCATAACCCCCAACCTCATGGACTGGTCCAGTATGCCCACCAAGGAGGATACCCAATGGATTAGGGAGAGGGAGGAGGGAAATGGGGGGGTACTATCATAAGATTTGCTCATACAATGTATCTAATTTTGGATAATATATATATATATATATATATATTATATTATATTATATTATATTATATTATTTTATATTATATATATCCCCCAAGGATCCTGGAGAAGAGTGATTGGCACCATTGTAGATCAGAAGTTGTGTGGTAGCAATATTTTGATTAAGTGAGTTAAGCTCAAAAAAGTTTGGCTATTTACAAGCAGATTTATAATAAGTAAATTTACATATTTTACTTATTACTCAATATTACTTATTTTTATATTATTACTAAATATTACTTATCTAAATTTACTTATTTACAACAAGTAGTAATAGATATCACTTGATTTTTCCATTTTTGGAAGTCCCTCTTCAGAGCCTTCAAAGGTGGGTTGGCTCATTCCATTAGAAGAGGAAAATATTAAATGAAGAAACTAAAGATTTTTCTGGTTTCCTCATTAATTCATAATATAAAATATCCCTTTAAATCCATGAATCATTTCAAATTTTGTTACAAATACTTTCTCTTAATACTAAATGGGATATTACAAGGAATTTGAAAAAAAACATTAATGGTTTCACACTTGGTCTTTTACTTATTTATCTGTGTGAGTATGATGTGTCCACATGCCTATGGAAGCCAGAGGTCATTATGTGCCTTCATCAATTGCTATCCTCTTTTTAAAAAAATGGGAACGAACCTTAATATATGAATAAACTACAACTTGATCATGTTCTTATCTCTTTTATCCCCTTTCCCCTGCCCCTAATTCCCGAGGATGCCCTCCCCCCATCAAGGTAATCCTTCCTGTGTTTTGTTGTCTTATTCCTTCTGTCCTTCTCCACACTTCATAGTAAAATGTTGATGGGCTCAGAACATTGCTGGTCTGGTGGAGGTATTGGTAACTACTGAGGGGTCTTTAGTTTTTGAGACGGGATCTCTAATTAAACCTGGAGCTCACTGATTCAGCTGTACAAGCTAGCAAGAAAGCCCAAGGGATTCTCCTGTCCACATTTCTGTGACAGGTTAGGGTGACTGGGACCAAAAGTAATCAGGAATGTCTTTAAACTTGTACTTTCAGAAAGGTTCCACTTATGTCATACCTGTCCCCCTTCCCTTGAGTAGGAGGTGTCTCTTACTAGAGTTCAAACCTAATCCTGAAACTGATTGTTCAAGGATAGAGCAACCAGCTGTCTCCTTGCTCACATGGGCCAGAAGATAGAGTCACTGGGACAGGAAATTTGTTCCCTTTTTCTTCTACATGGCTGGCCAACAGAGAGATATCTGAACCCCCAGGCTCCAGGGTTAGGTAAGACCTCTTCCCCGCACAGCTCTGGCTGTGGTGAGGGCCACTTGGGATTCTTTCACATGAACCTTTTTCCTCATGATGGGAGCCCTCTGATATCATTCCTTCTTTCCCTTGCTGGGCTGGCTAACACAGATTTTATAGCTATGTAGCTAAAACCTCCCCCACGTGCTCTCTCCTCCCTAGTGGCTGGAGATCTCTATAACTTCTCACTACTCAAACAAAGTCTCCCACTATGCTTTATCTTCCGGCGGTCTATAATTTTAATTCTTTAATTTTCTAGAACAAGAATCCAGATACTTTTAAGTTTTGTGGTGCATTGGAATTAGCTGGGAATCCTAACTTTCTGGGAATCCCAGCTCCCCTGTTATATTTCCAGTGCTAGGATCACAGGCACGTGCTACTGTTATGGGTAAACTGAGGCATGGCCACCCAATAAAGTTAAAAAGAGGAATCTTTATTTAGCCAGCCAGTGACCATTCTCATCAGAAATCTGAGCAAGGAGCAGTGCTAGCCTGTCTTCTGCAAAGGTTTATAAAAGCAAAAGCCACAAAGACCACCTCTTATTATTCTTTTAAGCAAGCAGATTTTAAAAGCAGAACTTCATCATTGGCTAAGATTATGAGTCAACATCAAGTACAGAATTAGATTAAGATATATGAGTTACCAGAAATTACCCTATTCCCTAATTCTCTTATATTATAGTTAAGTCAGACGGGGGCTATTTCATTTCTAGTAAAATATTCTCTAACAAGTAAACATTTCCTTGAAAGGTACAATAACAGAGGCAAACATTTGTAGTTAAGTTAGTAGTTAGTTCTGGATCAGCATGACCGATCACAAGCACACCCATTTCCCCATATCCTTGTTTCTAGTCTCTCCAGCTACTAAATCATATGTTTATGTGAGCAATGAACTTTTTAACTCTTTGCTAATGAAAAGCTTTTGTTATGGCATGGTGATACTATGGGTCACCCATCTCAGAACAATGTTTGGCATTTCTGTGGGTGCTGAGGATTGGAACTCAGGCCCTCATGACTGCATGGAAAGCACTTAACCTAACAGCCAAGTTTTGTTTCCCTCACATCTGTGTGTGCATGTGTGTATCTAGGTGAATACTGTCTCCCTTGATTGTTCTCCAAACAACTTCTTCTCTTACTTGAACCTAGAACTGGCTTGCGTGGCATTTAAGTGGGTCCTGGGGTTCATTCAAAGTTAGGTCATCAAGCTTGTGTGGCAAGTGCTATTCCAACTGAGCCATCTCCCCAGATCCATTAACTTTGCTTTCCTTCAATGAAAAGGAAAGATTTCAATCTTTTAAATTATTACAAACTCAACTTTTGGGAATGTAATAAGAGAATTATTTTGTTAAATTACCTGGATCATTCTTAATAATTCATGATAGCTAGATCATTCATGATTTAAGATTGCCTTAATTAGAGCAAATTTTATTTCATTTTACTTTTAACTACTAACGCATACTAATGTTTCAGTTTTCTTTTTGACATTAGGGACATTACGTCTATCTTTTTATGTGTCAAATATGTAATTATTATATATTTAATTTCATGTTAGTTAGAAAAATGCACTGTATAGATATATAAAATATATAAGAGGATGGGTACTTTTTAAGATTTCTATGTAAATGCACTAATTCCAGGATATTTGGTGTCACTAGGTATTATTAGCTCTATTAAGCTAAATAAAGTGCAAGGTACTTTGTAATTTCCTCCCCTCCCCTCCATATCCCTCTCCTTCACTCCCTCCTTACTTTTTTCTCAGGGTCTCAGGTATCCTCCTGTCTTGGCTTTTGATGTGATAGTATGACAGGCATGCGACTCCATGGCCCCTAATTTCACACTCATTCATTTCAGAGATTCTTTCAAGGGAATCATGGATTTGGGAGGAAAAAATTAGAATACTTTTAGGCAAGTATCAATTTGTTGATTTCATTGAATTCTCTAAAATTCCTAACATAAGGACAGTTAGGTAATAAGTTCTGTCTCCATTTGTTTGAAAAGTTATCGCTGCCATTGGCTAGCCTTCTCTTGCTTACAACAGTTCTTTGCAAAGGTACTTGTATTTTGAGAAAAGAGCCAATGAAATATACTTTTAGACGGTATTTAATATGATCAAGCTTAATTATGAAGATGGTGAAAGAAACTATAGATAAGGTTGAAGATAAGTTCATGACAGAGAAAAGTAATAATTCCAATTTTAAAAGTTTCCAAAACACTTAAAATGCAATGAAATATTTTTGATAAATAGTTATTCATTGCTATAGTAACCCCTTTGTTTCAGGATTATAAAAATGATATAGACAAATAGAAACTGAGTTATTAATCAAATATTGAGCCCGTATTTTATTTTAGTTTTATTATTTTATTTAGTTTTATTTTAGTTACAGAGAGACAAGAGAACACAATGCTGTACTACAGATGCATTTCTACCTACTTCCTCACATTTATTGCTCATGAATCCTTTTTGTATAACCTCACCATTGTGTGAATCAAGTTGAATTTCTTAATCCATTATGATTTAACCAGGAATTTGTTTAATAAATTTGATTTTGGAGCTTGTTTTGTGTGCAAACACACTATCTTTGATTTGATTTTTTCTGACATTATGCCCAATGTACAGTATAAAAAAAAAGTGTAATTGTAGTTTTGTCCTTTATAACACAGGACAAATAAATGTCAAAATCAAATGGTAGTGTCCCCCAAGGGAAAACACACTTCAGTGATGAAATATTCCTCCTCCTCACTGTGATTCCTCTGAACAGCCAGGTGAAGCTGCCTCAGGACCTAATCAAATGCTGCTCATTTGCATATAATAAAAATCCTGCCATCATATTTTAGATTGTTAGGAGGAGGAAAACTGCACAATCTCTAAAATGGTAAATTGTGAAAATGTGTAGGCATCTGCTCCGATTCAACAGTTTATAAGTACTCAGCATAGTTTGACTCGACCCAACTGATATGAGCATCTGCATATGTTGATGGTGGGCGGGTTCATTGTTAGCTTAATTCTCCGCTTAATAAAAATCCTTGGAAGGGCCACCCGCTGCTGTTTCCTCTGTCCCCTGAAAATGCTGGGATACTGATGAAATGTCAGCTTCCTCCTTGGGAATGACAATAGCAATCAACTTGGCAAAGCAACCATTCAGGTAGCTTTAAAAAGATAACTATAAGAGGAAACACTTTGTTTTGTTTGGTTTGGTTTTTCCTGGAAACTGTGCTTCTTTATAATACACTTCTGGTTTTAGCAAAAGTAATAATTCACATAGTAAGTCTAAGATTTTTTTCTTACTAGAATTATCTTTCCCCAAATAATTTGAAAGAAA
Source organism: Zapus hudsonius (assembly GCA_004024765.1). NCBI lineage: Eukaryota > Metazoa > Chordata > Mammalia > Rodentia > Dipodidae > Zapus > Zapus hudsonius. The sequence goes on from PVHP010011025.1 coordinate 40,910, forward strand.
CTATTTTGAAGTCGCATGAATTATCTTCAGAGAAAGTTCTTCAAAATTTAGGTCTCTGGTTACTTTGAGCTTTGACAAATTTATTAGGAGGCTTTTTAAAAAATATTTTTATTTTATTTATATTTTGCATGTGTATGTGTGGATGAAATCTTCCTCAATTGCTCTCTTCTTTATTTTACTGAAATAGGGCCTCTCACTGGAGCCCAGAGGTCACCTACCTAGCTAAAGTAGGGAGGCAGCACAGGGAAGCTGAGATTTCAGGGCAGCTGTCAGGCTCACCCCAAATTTGCATGGGTGCTGAGGATCTGAACTCCAGTCCTCATGCTTTCTGGGCAAGTGCTTTCTCCACTGAGCAACTCCCTGGCCTCTCAAGTTGTGTTCTAAAGAAACAAAAACTATATTGCAATATTCTTTTAGAATATAGAGGTGAACCCGAGCCATTTTAAAATTGGCTACCTTTACATTAAAAAGTACAAGATATAATATACATAGGAACCTATATATTATACATAATTTAAAATGCCTCCTAGTAATTGTAGAAAATTCCTGTGCATTTGAAGTGCTGCATTCTAATTTCCTTTTATTTTAAAATCCCTCCCACAAATCAACCCCACTAAGTCTCCCCCTCTAAAATGTAAGCACTGTATGCACATGGTAAAGGAAAATGTTTGAATCTAATTGATCCCAAATTATTTGGCCTCATGTGGTGATACTATCATTGCATTTAGCATGGAAGCGCAGTAATTATGATATTTCATGTAGCCACAATAAATATTTTTAGCACAATGTGAATTACAGAGATTGATTGCCTATTTGAAGTTCTTCTGTTTCAAACAAACAAAAAGGATGAAGGCTGCACTGAACCATGGAGAGTTGATGATAAACCCCTCATTTGTTGGCCACATTTGCCCAGGGACACATTGAGTTTCTTGTTCTGGAATTTTTGAAAGTTCACTGTTCTCTTTAGTTAATGACGTCCTATCTGGATGGTGAGTGCTCACCTACTGTTAGAAACATGTCCCTGGACTTTCATGTAACAAAGCTGATCTTTGCAATAATGACAGTGCTCTCTAGTTCAAATGGCATCTTCTGAACCACAATGATTATATGAAATATGATCCCGTGTAAATGCAAAAATAATAATCACAACAAGACTTCCTTCTGTTACCCAATAGGAACCTAACAGTCACAACTATATTATTTTCATATTCTACATCCAGGAGATCAATTTTAGTTTGGTGGAGCAAATTGTTAGAGGAAGCGGGATTCATGTACCTGGGGAATAAAGGTTCTTTCTCTTTGGGTCAAGAATGCCAAGAGATATGAATTAGTAAATTCATGATGCCCTGGAAAGACTTATATTCAAGGGATGGGCACTCTACCACAGCAGATTCTCCACAGTCAGCAGTGATTGCATCCAGTTCTATTTCCTACTGCCAGAGCTTCCACTTGGTCAGTTAGAGCAGAACACCCAGCAAGGTCATTGGATGTGGACGAGGTAAAAACATCAGCTGGTCAGAGCTTCTGGTCTCGCTGAGGCTGGTTCCCTGCTTTCCTGACCTGAAGCTAGGTTTTTATTTACTCAGCTGCAGAGCACACATAGATATGATAATTGCTCTGGGTTCAACTGTAGAGATCTTTGAAAGGAAAGTTGAAGGTACTCGACCAAGGACTAACATCCAAAAACATTGCTGAACTATAGCAACTACTCTTTGGGCAAAGTTTATCAGCACATACACTGGGGAAGGGGGAGTGGATAAAAACAACACTTATGCACAGTAGAAAGAAAACAAACAGCTCCATATTGGAGCATATATTTTACCCAAATATATATAAATAAATAAAAGATATACATATGGCAAACAAGCAGGTCAAAACATGCAATAAACCTTCAAAATGACAAGACCAAAAGACTGATGACGTCAAGTGTGGGAGAGGACGCAGATGAGTTGACCTCCCCCACATGCCTGTCCAGGCTGAATGTAAAATGCAAAGATCACCTCTATGGAATATAGGTCCGAATCTCACAATGTAATACAACTGCTACAACCCAAATATCACATCTTTGGCCATTTACCTCAGGGAAATGAAAGCTAATGTTGTGTAAAGATTTCCACAAGAGGGGCTGGAGAGACAGCTCAGAGGTTAAGGTGCTTGTCTGCAAAGCCTGCTGACCTGGGTTCAATTCCACAGTACCCACATAAACTCAGATGCACAAAGTGGCACATGCATCTGGAGTTTATTTGCAGCAGCTGGGAGTCCTGGTGCACCCATTCTCTCTGCCTTTCTCTCTTCTCTCTATCCCTCTGCTTGCAAACAAACAAAAATATTTATACTAAAGGTTTCCACATGAATGCTCATTACAGCTCTATTTAGTAACCCAGATGTCTGTCAGCAGGTGAGTAGATAGAATGTGGTATATGCCCAGAGTAAGATCCTACACAGCAGTAAAAAGAGTGAACTATTGATATGTGCTATAATATCAGTGAATTTCAAAATAATTACATGAGGTGAGAGTGCAAGACACTTAATTCCATCTATATTCTGTTCTAGATATGTATCAGCACAGTTATCTGCTTAAAGTGTTTTATTTATGTTACCTGATAGGTGTGTTTGTGAAACATTTTGCTCACATTTGCATGTTGGAGATAAGATAGGGGCTATAAGGAGGGCTGAGAGAGCGGAATTAGACATTTGCCTGCAAAGCAGAAGGACCAGAGTTTGATTTTCCAGCACTCTTATAAAGCCAGATGCACATGGTGAAGCATGCATCTGGAGTTTGTTTGCAGTGACTGGAGGCCCTGGGGTGCCCATTCTCTCTCTCTCTCTCTCTCTCTCTCTCTCTCTCTCTCTCTCTCTCTCTCTCTCTCTCCTTTCTCTCTCTTTCAAATAAATAAATAATTTTTTAACATGGTGCAAGGAAAACTTTGGGGTCGCGAATGTTTCCATTATCTTGGCTGTGATGATGGCTTCACCAATGTGTACATGTGTCCAACCTCATCAAACTTCAAACCATGTCCCTTAAACATGCACAGTGCACTGCAGGTCAGGCATGACTCAGCAAGTCTATTAAAGGAAAACAGCTTGAACCTTGCTATTACATTGATTGCTAATGCGTAGAAAACAGAGGTATATTAAATAAAAGTTTGCAGGGTAAAATGAATGTGTTGTATTTCCTCTATTCTTTCATTCCAATTTGTCGACGCTCACATCATTGGTGAACTTGATCAGCTCTATTGGAATGCGTGGGAAATAGAGATTAAGATATTTCTGAAGAGGGAGCCTCTCTGGTCTTCGGCTGCCTGGGAAATCCATTTATAGTCAAGCTTTCACTACACGCAAGACATCAGAGATTAGACGCCTTAGCCTCCTTTTATTTCAAACATGTTTGCTTAAATTACAACAAGTTATTTTACGGCTAGACATATGAATGCCACGTGCTAAGTAAATGGTACATTATGTAGAAAGAATGTTTAAAAATACCCTGAAGTTGTAGAAATATGAGATGCATATAGAGAATGACAATTTAAGCAGTTCAGTCATCTCACTGATGTTTCACCGAGCTTTCTGTACTTCCTGCAGCTGAAGAGACATATGTCTGGAATGTATTTTAAATATACGCCAAAGCTAAACCCTTTTAAGGGCATCATTGAATTGATAATTTCAAACAGTTTGTCAAACTCAGATATGTTCCAGAGAGGGTAGGGAAATCTTGAATGCATCATTTAGTATATTTTATACTGTCACTTTTTTTTTTTTGAGGATTCATGTTTACTTTGACTGCCTGTCCCACTGTACCCAAACGATGAATAAATAAAGACGAAAGCTTCCACTCTACTTCCTCACACTACATGGTGTTGAATGAATGTAAAACCCAATATAGTTGAATATAAGTCATATCCTGCAGTCATCATTTGGTTAATTTGATAATTGCTGAACACTGATCTTAATGAAGTTAATGTGGCTCTTATCTATAAACCATAAAACACTCCTGATATAAAACAGTTCCACTGTAAATCAAAGGAAAATGATATGGTCACACATATTAACATGTAAGGTGGTGAACAAATTTATTTGAATTACATGACACTGTTGTCTCTGTGTAGAAAACTCTAATTTTTTTATAAAAGGGTTTGATTTCCCAGCCCTTAACTTGAACAAGAAGATTTAATTTATCTGTTATTTTATGAAGCATTTTTATGTGTAGAAAAAGTGCTACTTGTTTGCACATGCTGGTTATGTGGCATTCTTACATGATTTCATGCTTTGCTGATGGAAAATTAGACCCTTGTGTATTATAAAAGAAGAGAAGAGCGCTATAGAATCAGGATGCAATTGCCTCAGGACATTCTGTTGACAGCTAGAAATATATACAGACAAAGCAATGTCACCGGATGCTAATGTGAACTATACCCGCTGATGAGTACAGTAAATCCCTGGAAAAGAAAAAGGCAACCCCTTTCATAGAACTGGGGGTTTACCTCAAACTTTGAGTATGGCCCTAATGCCTACACTTTCATACAGTGAATCCATAATGAATATTTTATAATTACTTTATGCCCATGAATTCATAAATATGATTCCAGAGGCTGATACAGCCATACAAAGCTACATATAGATAGGAGATAATTCGTTTCTGTTATTTATGTATTAGACTAATCATATGGTGTCTTTCATGAATGCCCTGGAAGAATCATTCATTTCTTGGATGATTTCGTGCCATGCAAGTTCTTACCTAATAATTTCCTTGTCTGTTAGAACTTTTCAATTTTCTCCAGTGTGAAATTGAGTGAGAGGTATACTATAATTTAGCGAACAATACTATGTAACAGTAATAATATCTCTGATTTGACCTTATAGGAAACTCTAGTAAGAGATGTCAAAACAGCCTTACAAACCACAATGACTCTGTTGGTCTTTTTCTCCCTCCAAATCATCTTTAATAACCATCACAAATCCCCTAGAGAGCAAGCTCCAGTGTAAAGCAGGGACTCCAACACCCTGGAGTCATAGGCTGAAGATAACCTGGCCACAATCCCATGGGAAACTATTTACCTTGCATTTCAGGAAGCTTCTCTTTCCTTAGCAACAGAGAGTGGGGATAAATTGAGCTTGACTGCGCCTGTCCCACTTCCAGAGGCCTGTGACACTTCATGGCTGAGCTACTGAAGTAAGCAGAAATGGACAGTAGTCTATTGCAGAGGTCTTTGGTGACGGCAGTGCTCTTGGTGGGTTTGGCACCCGGGACAATTTTCCATCACAACACAGCTGGAAGAGGAGTGGAAACATTTTCTTTAGCCAAACAACCGTGTAGGCAGGCTGTGTGTAGTGTTCCTTGAAATGAGTCTGGCAAAACAAAACAAACCCTTTCCTTGTTTCTTCTAATTGTCACATGCTGGAATGAGCTATATATAAGGGAAGCCCGGTAAACAGAAATGTCAGGACTATTTGGATCTCCTGCAACCACTGCTTCTTGTGATCCGTATCACAGAGAC
>PVHP010011026.1:0-46180 GCA_004024765.1 Zapus hudsonius
GAGAGAGAGAGAGAGAGAGAGAGAGAGAGAGAGAGAGAGAGAGTGTGTGTGTGTGTGTGTGTGTGTGTGTGTGTGTGTGTGTGTGTGTGTGTAGCAGGATCTCTTGCCACTGCAAACAAATGCCACTATTTCATCCAGCTTTACATGGGTATCTGGGAATTGAACCTGGGCCAGCAGGCTTTGCAAGCAAGCACTTTAACTGATGGTCCCTCTCCTCAGTCCCCTCCATGATGATTCTAAATCCAGTCAAGTTGCCAAGCCTAACCATCAGTCTAATCTTGCATATTGCTTGTTTCTTCAGGGAGTTCTTATGGGGTTTTGCTGTCTCTTGCTGGAAAGAATTTTATTTTTAATGACAGCCCTAGTATTCAGGTTTTATAACGAATCCCTGATCTTGCTGTTGACTTACGATTTGTTACCAATCTGTTGCTGCCAACCTTCCATTCTGTCAGGCCCTCTTCATACCTTAGTGTTTCCTGGTAAGTACCTTTTCATACCTTTATGATAGCTCGGCTTGTCTGGTCTATAGGGCACAATTTCTTTGATGAGTTTAAAGGTTCTTTCTTCCTTCTCACCTTCCTTCCTTCTCCTTTCCTTTCCTTTTCTTTCCTTTTCTTTCCTTTCCTTTCCTTTCCTCTCTCTCTCTCTCTCTCTCTCTCTCTCTCTCTCTCTCTCTCTCTCTTTTTGTAGGTAGGGTCTTACTTTAGCCCAGACTGATCTGGAACTCACCTCACCCTGTAGTCCCATGCAGGTCTCAAAATCACAGTGATCCACCTACCTCTGCCTTCCAAGTTCTGGGATTAAAGGCATGTGCCACCATGCCTGGTTTATAAGTACTTTTTTTTCGAGATACAGTCTCACTCTAGCCCAGGCTGATCTGGAATTCACTATTTGTCTCAGGTTTGCCTTGAATTCACAGCAATCCTCCCTCCTCTACCCCCCAAGTACTGGGACTAAAGGTGTGTGCCACCACACCTGGCTATAAGAACATTTTTGAACCTATCTTGAAATAGAAACACTAAAGTTAGTTTTATGAGACGGATATAAATAGTTACAGGTTTTGGTGCTTACAAAACTTGGTTTCTACATTTTTGGCTTCTTCTAAACGGCCTAAACCTATTTCCTTTTATTTGTGCTTCTGTTTCTCTCCTGCTTTCAGTGAGACAGACAGTGACAGGTCTTGACGTATCCCTGACTCATGTTCATTCCCAGTGCCACCTGGTCTGTATAGCAGCACATCTCACCTTAGCTCTCAACCCTTAAGGTCTGTTCTCCAAGAAGCAATAGTCTATGCAGAAGCTGAACTTCTCTCCTCTTCCCTGCTCACACTGCCCAGTGACCACCTTCACACTCACAGTGGAGGTGGACTCCACTCCAGCCTCTCAAGCAGTGAGGGACCTTGCTCCACAGCTTCTGCCACGCTGCCTTCCGTATCTTCCCAGTGTCCTAAGAGCTGGCTGTGTCCTCTACCTGGAGTATGGCTACTCCTCTTGTCCTTGACTGTCACTCCCTGCAGACATTTCTGAATCCACGGAGCTCCATCCCCAGCGTGTTCAAGGTTTTTGCTCACCTTTCTATTGCCTTTATGGCAATGAACACACACAAACACTGCTGGGATTTAATCTCCTGAGAAACTGGGAAGAGCCTACTCTTCACAGCACTGGTCTCCCAATCTGTGAATGATGTGTTCTCCCTTATTGATTCAGAATTCCTTTACTTTATATGACACCTTCTAGTTCTCAGTGTAGAGAAGTCTTGTGCATTGTATAGGTTCTTTGCCTAGATTTTAATAGTTCTTAAAACTATTACAAATGTTACCAATAAGATTTACATTTGTGAGCCGGGCGTGGTGGTGCACGCCTTTAATCCCAGCACTTGGGAGGCAGAGGTAGGAGGATCACCATGAGTTCAAGGCCACCCTGAGACTACATAGTGAATTCCAGGTCAGCCTGGGCTAGAATGAGACCCTACCTCAAAAAACCAAAAAATAAAAAATAAAGATTTCCATTTGTAGAAATCATAGCTACTGATTTATTTCTGATCACTTGGTTATCTAGAAGGTCTGATATTGTCTCCACATGCAGTTATGCTGTTCATAAATAGTGGCAGGTATTTTTCTTCCCGTAGTTCTTTTTCTAACCCTAATCTTAACTGGATCCTAATCCCCTTTCACTTCTACTTACTCCATTGCACCATTAGAACCTCCATGTTGAATAGAGATGGTGATAACAGGTGTCCCAGTCTCATTGCAGGTCAGCGGGGAGCTTTTACTGTCTCCACATGAGGTATGAGGTGTTTCTTAAGGAACTTTCCTTTTTTTTTTTTTTTTTTTTTTAAATATATTTTATTTATTCATTTTCAAGCAGAGAAAGAGAGAGACAGAGGCAGAGAGAGAGAGAAAGAGAGAGAGAGAACCAGGGCCACCACCTTGTGGGTCTGGCTTATGTGGGACCTGGGGAATTGAACCCAGGGCCTTAGGCACTGGAGGCAAGTGCCTTAACCGCTGAGCCATCTCTCCAGCCCGGAACTTTCCTTTTAAGCCTAGTTTGCGCTTAGAGATTTTTATCATGAATGGGCACTGATTTTTTTCCAAAGTTTTTCTTGCAGTTTTAAAATGACCATATGAATCCACACACACACTTTATTCTGGTAATGCAATAAGTTATATTATTTGATTTTAGTTCCTGGAATAAATCTAATGTGATTACCATGTATTAAACTCTCGAATAGAAAGTGACAGTTCTAGGTAGACCGGAGAAGGTTGAGAATGGAGGAAGGTAGAATGATGTATCTAAAGAGTGCCCCACTGCCCACTGCCATTGCTAGCTGACATGTGACAGACCACAGGGTTAAACTGCAAGAAAACTCTTCTCTACTGCTCAAGAAACAAGGATCCTCACTTTCTCCACTCTTGTGAATGAATATTTGCTCCCTAGTCACTGCATAAAAATACTACTGAGGACTTTTTGTCACCCTACCTTGAAAACCCACGGGCTGGGAGTATTGCTCATTACTTCACAAACAAAACAAAACTCTATACTTAGAGGCCACTATACTCTACTAATCTAGTTCAAGCTAAAAAGATGGATATGGCCAAATTTTTGGAGGGGTCTGGCCCAACAAGACCTGTCCTGCACTCCTGGTGCGGTGTGCCCTACATGTTGAATGCAGGTGCTCCAGAAATTCTGACTGTCAGTGTCTCTGAAGTTTTGCCACCTGCTGACTTATACAGAGAAAGTTCTACTTTCCATATAGAGCACCAGTAGATTTTTGCCAAGGACACATGATATGTGGTGCACATAGTATTTGGTATTCTAATTATATATAAATCAAGTACAGATAAAGTGAATATTTTTAGCAAATAAAATAAGTCAGCAATGAACAAGCAGGTTTTTATGATGCTGTCATCTCTAGGTTAGTTTAGCCTACACTTATGAAACCAAAGATTTCTTGTGTTTGGTGCTAACCATCATGAACGGAGGGGATTTGAAGTTCCACATTTACAACCTGGGCAGTCCTGGCTTTGAGGAGCAGAGAGCTGTGTTCTATGCTGCAGAGCTGTGCTGTGGCTTGGAAGATTTACAGAGGGAAAGAATTGTATACAGGTAAGAATGGTACAGCCTGAGTAAGACCACTGTGTTGAAGCCTGCTCCCCTGAGACCTGGCTCCCACTGGGAGCCTCCCCTGGTTCACACTTGCTGCTACAGGCTGGCAAGGGAACAGAGGGAGACACTGGGTGACATTCCTGGGGGTGGCCCCCTCATACTGGCAGTCAGCAACTGTGCTATGTCTTTATTTTTAGTTTCTCTTTACTCTCTAAGAAATTGTATTTTTGAAAAAGTTTTGTTTTACTTAAATTGACCAAATAAAGATAATGCTATTCACATAAGCATGAGAAAGCCTGTGTTCAAAATTCTGAGAAATTTGACAGCTATGATCAGGACATTCATGACAGCCTAAGGAAAGAAATGGAATATAATATATTAATATCTTTTTCTCTTAGAAAATCAAATTAAGCTTAATGGTTAGAATTTGTTGAGCACAATCAGTATATTTAGTTTTCTCAAACAGTTTCTTGCTGGGCGTGGTGGTGCACGCCTTTATTTCCAGCACTTGGGAGGCAGAGGTAGTAGGATTGCTGTGAGTTCAAGGCCACCCTGAGACTACATAGTGAATTCCAGGTCAGCCTGAACTAGAGTGAGACCCTTCCTTGAAAAACAAACAAACAAAAGACAGTTTCTTTACTGTCCCTTCAATACTGAAGTTCTTTACTCAGAATCTTGTATTGCTCATCACCTCCCTAGACTCTTGTTCTTTCCCCTCTGGATGTTCACCTGACACTTACATGCATACCATTCCCTAATGTTGCCTAATGAGAATTAGTTAATCCCTTCCTTTCCTTTTTCCTTCCCTTTCCCTTTCCCTTTCCCTTTCCTTTTTCCTTCCCTTCCCTTACCTTTTTCCTTTCCTTCCCTTCCCTTTTTCCTTTCCTTTCCTTTCTCTTTTTTTTGGAGGCAGGGTCCTATATTAGCCCAGTCTGACCTGAGTGAAACTCACTCTCTTCAAATTCAGTGATCTTCCTACCTCAGCTTCCTAAGTACTGGGATTAAAGGTGTGAGCCACAGAGTCCTGCTCCTCATGGGAATTTCTTGTAATTAAAAAAAATTTTTTTGTTTTTTGCAAAGAGAGAAAGAGAATAGGTACACCAGGGCCTCCTGCCTGTGCAAATGAACTCCAGAGGCATGTGCCACTTTGTGATCTTACTTTGCATAGGTACTAGGGAATCAAACGTGAGACATCAGGCTTTGCTAGCAAGGGCCTTTAACCACTGAGCAATCTCTCCAGCCCAGATTTTATTTTTATTTTTCCTATGGGGAATTTCTAACCTTGTCCTATTGAGATTCATTGTTGAATCTCACTCTGCATCTGCCTTACAGTGCTAATCTCCAGCAGTAGATGCATGTCGTTGATCTTACAGATGCTGTCTTCATACATTCTCTGTTCTGTTCTGTAAAATCTGATGTATCAGCTGCCTTGCTAGTAGGCATCATTATGCCACCTCCACATGCAGAATTGGCATCTGTGACTCCTCGTTGCTCTTTCTTTAGCCTAGGATAAGTTCATACTCTCTTTCAAGTGTAAACTCCTTTGATGATTAGCTTTTATAAACAATTCCCAGATGCGCTTTCTTTAAGTTCCTCAGTTACCTACTACTTGAACTTTATCTTATGACCTTGACAGTAAATGTTCCCTAATAAAACGATGAGCTCCCTTTTCAGCTGCGTGGTTCTCTAGTTGGAATTTGTGGTTTCCCCTCAAATAAACTCAATAATTCATAATTTGTCCTTCTTAAATCTGTCTTTATTATTCTTCATTAGCGATTAGGAAAGAACCCAGAATTTGGGGTTCATAAATCTTGGGACCCCCCTGAGCCCCAAAATTTCTGTATCAATTGGCTTCTCACTTCTCCAGCTTTGTGTCCAGGTGACCCAAGTGTCCCCTCTGCCCTTGTCATATGAACATACTTGTAATTTCCAGAACTTTTCGGATGTCTTCACTCTGTGGATGTCTTCACTGCAACCCCTCCTCCTGTCAGTGTGAGGAAGTGTTCCTCATTTCCCTGAGTTAGCCCTTCTGGCAGCACAAGTGCTATCCTCTATAGGGAAGTGTCCATTCTAGAGCTGGTCATGCCACATGGTGAGTGTTTCAGATATTCTTGATCTTTTTCATGCTTTTTCCAGTGGACCTTCAGCTTTTCCATGTATAACTTCTTTATTGACAATTTCATATATGTATGTAAACTATTTTGATCATAATCCCTTCCCCTTACCTTCTTTTGTCCCCTCTTACTCACCCCCTTCTACTGAACCCCTTCTGCTTTCCAACTAGTCTCTTCCATTTAGATGTCTGTCTTTTTGGTTCTCATCCATCATCCATGTTGAGACGTTGATTGTTCTGGTTTTCTGCAGGTAAAGACAGCTACTGTGAGGTCATGAATATAACATCCACTTTATGTCCAGAAACAGTGTTCCAAAACACTCCTCCCCATCCTCTGACTTTTACATTCTTCCTGTTCCCTTATCCGCACTGTTCCTTGAGCTTTGGGGGAGGTAGTATAAATGTCTCATTTAGCATTGAGCATTCATTCAACAATCACTTATTTTGAATACTTTGACGAGTTTTAGTCTCCCCAGTTGTCACTGCCATTTGTAAAGAGAAGCTTCTCTGACAAAAAGGGTTGGCAGCACCAATCTATGGGCATAAACATAAATACTAAAATGGAACTTTGATGTGCACAACTTGTCCATTTAACTAAGCAGCTGTTGTCGCCTCCCTCCTAGGGCCTGTGACCTTCTCAACCACAAGTTTGTGACTAGGTTTCAGCACCAGGCCTGACATCCTCCTGTGGCCTGGAGCTTAAATGTAATCAGAGAGCAGCTATCATGTCACTACTGCACCAGTGAGAACATCTTGCTTGGTATAAGTTGTGTCACTGCAGATTAGTAGCATATCTGGTCATATGGTAATTCTCTTTTTAGCTTTAAATATTTCTTTGAGGTAGGGTCTCTAGCCCAGGCTAACCTGGAACTCACTGTAGTTTCAGGCAGGCCTTGAACTCCTAGAGATCCTCCTACCTCTGCCTCCCAAGTGCTAGGATTAAAGGCATATGCCATCATGCCTGGCTAATTTTTTAAAATTTATTTTTAATGAAAGAAAGAGGAGAGAGAAAGGGAGAAAAAAGACTAGAGAGAGGATGATCCAGGGGCTCTTGCCACTGAAAATGAATTCCAGATGCATATGCCACTTCACACATCTGATTTTATATGGGGTCTGGGGAAGTGAACAGGGGCCAGCAGGATTTCCAAACAACTTACTTTAACACCTGAGCCATGTCCCCAGCCCTATTTTTAGCTTTTTGAAAAACTTCCACACTGATTTCCATACTAGTGTATACTTCCAACAGTGAATAAGGGTTCCTCATCTCCCACTCCTTCATTAGTAATTGCTGTCATTTCACTTCTGTTATTGTTGTTGTTTTATTTTTATGTACTCTATTTCAGGCTGATCTGGAGCCACTCTGTTGCCCACGTTGACCTTAAACTCCTGGCAGTTGTCCTTCCTCAGCCTTCCAGTATTGGGATTACAGACATGAGCCACCACAATCAGTATCATTTCATTTGATAACCCTTCTGACTAGAGAGAGATGAAATCTCAAAGACGTTTCAGTTGGCATTTTCCTGATGATTAAGGAGGTTGAACATTAAAAAAATATGTATTGGCCATTTGTATTTCTTCAAGAACTCTCTGCTCAGTCCTGTAGTCCATTTTTAACTTTTTAAATTATTCATTTTTAAATAAAAAGGGTTGTACTCATAGGCCCCTCATCCCAAATCTGCTAAGGGTCTTCTTCAGTGGGGTTATTGGTATTTATTGTGGGGACCAAGAGGCCTCAGTCAGTCTGCAAGGGGTTGTGTGTGTGGAAGAGATGGTGTCTCAGGCTGTTCCTAGCCACCCTGAGACTCTTTCAAATTCAGTCCCCTCTTCCACAATGTTTCCTGACCTTTGGTGGGCAAGATAGGGATATGATTCAGAGTTGCTTTCTCTATAATCTCTTGATCTCTGTTTTGATGAGGTTTGAGTGACCACAGTGTCTTTCTGCAGGTCCATGGGTTAGTGGGGAAGTTGCAGCATGCATCAACTCCCTGTTTGTCCACGGAGTTGGGTGAGCAGAGGCTTGGAAAAGCTGTGAGCTGACGGGTATAGTCTCCCGGAAGAACGCGGCAGTGGGCAGTTCTCGTTTGTCGTATAGAGAGCAATTGTTTATATAGAGGAAAGTCAGAGGTAGAAGCATAGGAAGCAAGGAGATTGGTAGGGGCAAGATCTGTGGACATCTCATCTTTGATTGGTAGGGGCCAGTACCCTGTGGATACCTATTTTGCATAGATAAATTGAGGGGGCTACATGACTCTATACATGTATAATAGACATGTATTGAATGGTGATGTCAGCAGAGGAAATGTAGCCTTATTGTTTAGGTTTGTTATTGTAGCTGGACTAAGTTTAGGACCTGAATTGCCTGCTTATCTCAGGGCACAGCTGTGGCTGCCTGGGGACTGGAGTGTTCAGGATTGCTAAGATTTATAGGGGCCCTCAGACTTTGCTTCAGCTTCCTTATCAGAAGTAGACAGTCCCAGAAGCCTGCCAGACTCAGCAAAACCCTACATCCTCCATGCCCCTTTAGCAGGATACCACATCTTTCACCATCTCCCTGGAACTGGTTTTCAGGCTAACAGTGAGAGCAATATTTATAGTAGTGATTTCTGGACCTGGGTAGAGGAGGTAGTGATGACCCTTCTCATGGTAGACAGTTGGCTCTCTCTTCTTGATATATCGTGGTTCTCTCCAGTATTCTCCATCATCTGTAAGATAGAATAGATTCTGCCCCTCGAAAGCACACCCAGGGACTGCCTGTAACCCATTTTTAAAATGTAACCTATTTTTAAAATTAGATTGTTTTACTGCTTATTGTTTAGAGTTTTTTTGGTGGGGGAGGTAGAATTCAAGGTAGGGTCTCACTGTAGCCTGGGATTACCTGGAATCCATTCTGTAGTCTCAAAATGACCTTGAACTCACAGTGATCCTCTTACCTCTGCCTCCCAGTGCTGGGATTATAGGCATACACCACCACACCCAGCTTGTTTAGTTTTTAAAAAATATTTATTTATTTGCTAGCAAGAGAGAATAAGAGAGGGAGAGTGTATGGGTGCTCTAGGGGCTCTTGCTACTACAAAGAAACTCCATGCACCTATTTCTACATCTGTCTTTACATGTCTACTGGGGATTTGAACCCAGGCACGAAGGCTTTACCAGCAAGAACCTTTAATAGCTTTAATAGCCCATGTATATAATTTTTAAATATTTTATTTATTTATTGAATTTGAGAGTGTGTGAGAGGCAGAGAGAGAGAGAGATTGAATGGGCATGCCAGGGCCTTCAGCCACTGCAAACAAACTCCATACACTTGCACCACCTTATGCACTTGTGCATCTGGCTTTATGTGGGTACTTGGGAATTGGACTCCGGTCCTTCTGTTTTGCAGGCAAACACCTTAACCGCTGAGTCATCTCTCTAGACCCTCTTAGTATATTTTAAATTTTAGCCCTCTTTCAGGTATATAGCTAGAAAAGTTTTTCTCCCATTCAGTAGGCTGCCTCTTTGCTTAAGTTTCCTTTGCTTTTTAATTAATGAGGTCACATTTGTTGATTATTGGCCTGATTTCCTGAGCAACTGGAGTCTTCTTCAGAAAGTCCTTACCTATTCCTGCCTCTTGAAGTGCTTCTCCTACATTTTCCTGTAGTGGTTTCAGGTCTTACATTAAAGTCTTTAATCCATTTGGAGTTGATTCTTGTGCCTGGAGAGATAAGATTCTAGTTTCATTTTTATACATATAAGGTATCCAGCTTCCCTAGCACCATTTGGTAAAAAGGCTATCTTTCCTTTTTTTTTTTAATGGTATTAAACAAAATGATTTAAATATTTTATTTATTTATTTGCAAACAGAGAGAGGGGGCAGAGAGAGAGAGAGAGAGAGAGAGAGAGGCACAGAGAGAGAGTATGGGCACACAAGGGCCTTTAGCCATTGCTAACAAACTCCAAAAACATGTGTCACTTTGTGCATCACGGGTACTAGGGAATCGAACCCAGGTCGTTAGGCTTTATAGGCAAGCACCTTAACTGCTGAGCCATCTCTCCAGCCTTACTTTTCCTTCCTTAAAAAATAATTTTATTTATTTGTGAGGAAAGAGAGTGATAGTTGGGGGTGGGGGAACTAGGGGTGCACTGGGCCTCTTGTCACTGCAGATGAATTCCAGATGCATGTGCCACTTTGTGCATCTAGCGTTATGTGAGTTCTATAGACTTGAACGCAGGCCGACACACTTTGCAAGCAAGTGCCTTTAAACACTGAATCATCTCCCTAGCCCTGCCGCTTTTTGAGGCAAGATCTCACTCTCACCTGGGCTGACCTGGAACTTACTTTGTAGCTTAGGATAGCTTCAAATTCATCTCAGCCTTCCTATCTCAACCAGCCCAGTGCTGGAATTAAAGTTGTGAGCCACCGTATCCGGCAGAGGATGTCTTTGTGAATGAGTAATTTTTTTTGGCATTTTTTTCAAAAACCAGAGTGCTGTAGCTGCATTGGGATTATATTTGGATCTTCTATTCCACTGTTCTGTGTGTCTGTTTTTGTGTCATCATGATTTTTAAAAAAATTAATTTTATTATTCTATTTGAGATTTTTATTTTTGTTTGTATGAAATTACCTTTAGGTTATGTGTGTCTGAAACATACATAAACTTCATGAGTCCCGTTCCTAGGATTTCTCATTATGTATGTACAAATATTGGAAGAATTGGAAATCCAAACCACTTATTGGTCTTAATATTATAGCAAACCAATTTTGTGGGGTCTTTCCGAGTCAGCTCGGCATTTTGGGAGAGGAGCTGTGGTTGACACTAACTATAGAGTCTTGCCCTCAGGCTAGTGAGCCTCCATAATCAGGATCATTAAGGAGTACCTGTGGCAATGGCCAGTTCTTGCTTTTGCCTTTGCTTTACCCTGTCATGAAGCACTGTCCTTTGCTGTGCATAATGGTGTCTGAGTGGCCGTTAAAGAATTTACCAGTGACAAGAATAAACCAAAGATCTGAAATCCACTGCAAAAGACGCAGCAGGCAACCTCCTGGAGAGAGCACCACACACTGGAGGAGAAGGGAAGCCTTTTGTAGTGCTTTGGAAGAAAGTTTAGTGAGGTCTTACTGGGTGAAACACCTGTGTAGAGCTCATACCTGAAAGATGAGGTGGACATCTCATTATTTTACTGAGAAACATGTTTTATAGTGTTGGCTGCTGTGTAATACAGCATGAGTTACTAGGAGTCAAACTTGGATGGTGTGAGCCTGCTCATTAAAGTGTGGAATTCTTTGCCTTGGTGTCACTACATCCCAGGATAGATCCTAGCTACAGATTGTTATGGTTAATTCTTTTGAGGCCTGCTTGGAGGCGACAGTGACCTTGCTCTGAAGCCAGCCCGCTCTGGATGGCATCCATACGATGTCTAGGAATGGAGCAGAGCTATTTTTTCAAGATCGTAGTCTAAATGTTTAGGCCACAATAAAGTTTCAGTTAAACCAGAGTGCTTGGCAAGCCCATGCAACTGTCTTTCAATGAATTCCCTGGTTGGGGGTGTGTTGGACACACTGCATGCAATGGATGGGCATTCCTGTGCAGTAGGGCCCTTGTCTGTCTGTTCAGTCTCACTCCCCAGGAGGGGCTGCTAACTAGCAGGACACTATGTACAAGTAGAAGAAGCCAGCTGTCACAGTCAACTACAGATACTCTAGCTAGGAAGGAAAAACTGTAGACAGTTCACAGAACATTAGGGATAATCACAGTAGTGCAGATGGAGCATTCCTAATCCCAAAATCTGAAATCCAGAATGCTCTAAAATTTGAAGCCCTATGCTCAACCCAGCATAATAATACCAGATGTCTCTTACTAAATAGTTTAAATGCCGGGACTGCTTTTTTTTTTTTTTTTTTTTTTTTTTTTTTTTTTTTGAGGTAGGGTTTCACTCTAGCTCAAACTGTCCTGGAAATCACTATGTAGTTCCAGGCTGGCCTCGAACTCAAGGTGATCCTCCTACCTCTGTCTCCCGAGTGCTAGATTAGAGGTGTGCACCACCATGCCTGCCTAAGAATGCATTTTGTATGCACTGTCTGCAGAGTTAAGACAAGGTAGTACTTGAGACATTGCAAAATACTTAAGGTCACATGCATGCTAACACTGGATGTGTATGAGTAAATGAGAACCAGCACATTAGATTGCAAACTGTTCTTTCTTAAGCCTTCCCTCACAAACTTATTTTGTCCAAGTTTTTGATGAAATTAAATATCTATTTCAAATCATTCCAAAATTTGGGCACATCATGTTATAGTGAAAAGAGCACTAGATTTTAGGAGATGAGAATACATTCTCATCAGTGGTCACTCCATTCCAGTCCCTCAGTGTAAAGTGGTAGGTTAAGTAATGAATCCCTCTTTTTTATTCCTTTAAAATTTTATTTTAGATATAACAGTTTATACTCTTTATTCCCTCGCCTCAGCCCCTGTTAACCTGGGGCCCCTGCTCAGTAGGGTTATGATATTCACTGTAGGGTCATGAAGGCCTCAGTTAGTTCCAGTGGGGTGGGGTGAGGACCATGCCTCAGGGTATTCCTACCCATTCTGTGGCTTTTATAATCTTCCTGATCCCTCTTCCACAACTGATATATATGAGAAGGAATATGATAAATGATAATGAGAGTGGGCCAGGTTTTATTCCTTCTGGACTTCACTGCACATTTATTCACTGAAATGCCAGATCTGCAAAACAATTCATTTTCAACTCATCACGTTTGCTGAGGTGAATTTTGTAGTATTCTTTTTAAAGCATGTGTCACTGTGCCTGGCAAAGTTTGCAGACTTTTTGACATGCCTATAGTTGTTACTAAAGCCTGAAGGACTCAAAAAGGGTGGTTTTGATTTCTGCCCTTCTGGCTGCTGCTTGTTCCCATGAAGACATCTGTGGCTGTTTCTGCTCCAGTCCTTAGGAATCACAGTGCCAGCTTCTGAATAACTGAGCTTCTTGTTGTTGCTTCTTTCCTTGTAGAGACCTAAAACCTGAAAATATCCTCCTCGATGACCATGGTAAGTGAATGAATCTTTCATGCCTAAGCGTAGCATTAAAGGGAAAAGGATTTGGTCCAGAAAGCTAGTGTGGACTCATCTGCTGAACACAGAATAGAAATAATAAATTCTTTGTGATGTGTTCTTTAAGAAAATCCACAGTTAAGGCACTTGCCTGCAAAATCTAATGACCTGGGTTTAATTCCCCAGTACCCATGTAAAGCCAGATATACAAGTGGTGCATGCATCTGGAGTCTGTTTGCAGTGACTAGAGGACCTGGTGTGCCCATTCTCTCTCTCTCTCTCTCTCTCTCTCTCTCTCTCTCTCTCTCTCTCTCTCTCTCTCTCTCTCTCTCTTCTCTCTATCTCTGTCTTCTGGCAAATAAAATATTTTTAAAATTTATTTATTTGCAAGCAGAGAGAGGAGACAGAATGGGCATGTCAGGGCCTGTAGCCACTACAAACGAACTCCAGATGCATGTGCCACTTTGTGCATCTGGCTTTATGTGGGAACTGGGGAATAGAACCTGGTTCAAGGCTTTGCAGGCAAGTGCCTTAGCCACTAAGCCATCTTTCCATCCCCTAAATAATTTTTTTTTTTTGGTTTTTCGAGGTAGGGTCTTGCTCTAGTCCAGGCTGACCTGGAAATTACTATGTAGCCTCAGGGTGGCCTTGAACTCATGGCAGTCCTCCTACCTCTGCCTCCCGAGTGCTGGGATTAAAGGTGTGCGCCACCACCCCTGGCTGAAAATATTTTTAAAAATCTAAAGTAGATACATTGCCATCACCATCACCTACACTTAGGTAAAAAGCAGAGATGCTGATTTTCAGTGAATGACTGAGTTTTTGAAGTATGTGAAAGCAAACCCAAAGAGAGACATTTGCCCTCCTGTTTGTCACTGTTGACCCACATCTTACTCCATACACTGGCATGCTGCCCTTGGTTCTGTCCTCATGTCATACATCACAGAGTGGGGTGTGGGTGGTATGTGGGACCCTGTGGTAGTGGGTGGCAAATAAAATTCTTCCATATCTTTCATGGCTTGACAAGCCATTGAACTAATTGAATTAAAAGGTGCCATATAATATAGTTCTTTTGGGCTATAATACAGCGTATCCACCTCCTGAAGGACATCTTGGCTGTTTCCATATTTTGGCACTTGTGAATAAAAACTATAAATATACATTATACAGGTTTTGATGGGGATGTGAGTTTTCATTTGAGTAAAAGGAGTGTGACTGCTAGATTACATGTTAAGTGTGTCTAGAAGCTGGGAAATGCAGCTCAATGGCTGAGTTCTTGCCTAGCATAAGTTTACTTTGTTTGTTTGTTAAATTTTGAGATAGGGTGTTGTTGTAGTCAGCTTTCTTATTGCTGCACGGAAAGAACCCAACCAAAAGCAGCTTGTGGAGGAATGGGTTTATTTTGGTTTATGGACTGGAGGGAAGCTCCATCATGGCAGGAAAAATGATGGCATGAGCAGAGGGTGGACATCACCTCCACCACAGTACTGCATACGGCAGCAGGAAGGTGTGCCAAACACTGGCAAGGAAAAACTGGCTTATAACACCCATAAGCCTGCCCCCAACAACACAGCTCCAATGAGGTTCTAATACCCAAATTGTCACGAACTGGGGGTCAAGCATTCAGAACACATTCGTGTGTGGGGGACACCTGGAGCAAACCATGGCAGGTGTCATTATTTAGCTCAGGTTGGCCTCAAACTCATTACGTAAGACAGGGAAGCCTTGACTCCCTGAGTGCTGGGATTACAAACCTGCACCGCCATGCCCAGCTATAATTGTGAAGCAAACTGACAAGCTGTCTCCGAGAGTGTGTCACTCTGCCTTCCTGCCAGCTTCGAATGAGATTCCTGGTGTCCACATATTTATTTATTTGCCCTTAATTATTTTTAAATATTTTTATTTTTGTATAAGGAAGGAGGGGGAGAGAGAGAGTATGGATGTGCCAGAGCCTCTTGCTATTGCACATGAACTCTGGATGCATATATTCCAGTTTGTGCATCTGGCTTTACATGGGTTCTGGGGAATTAAACCAGCTTTGCAAGCATTTTAACCACTGAGCCATCTCCTCAGCCCCAATTTCTTAATTGGATTTTTGTTTTCTTATTGTCAAGTTTTAAAGACACTTTGGGGACTGGTGATGTAGCTTAGTTGGTAAAGTGCTTGCCATGTAATCATGAGAATCTGAGTTCAGTTCCACAGAGCCCACGAAAAAGCCAGGTGTGGCAGTGGCAGTAGACACCTATAATCCTACCTTCGGGGACTCAGAGACAGGAAGATCATTAGCACTTGTTGGCCAGCTAATCTAGTCAGTGAGTCCTAGGTTTGGTGCAACCCTGTCACAAAGAAATAGTGGTGAGCAACTAAGGAAGACATCTGACATTGACCTTTGTCATCCATACACACATGTACATTCCTGCACACATACACATGCATACCATACATTCACATATAAAACAAGAATACTTTATATGTTTTGACATGTCATTATTTTCTTTCTTTTTTTTTCAGTCATTATTTTCAATATGTGTTTTGCAAAGATTTTTCTCCCAGCCTAAGGCTTAGCTTCCACTTTCTTTTTTTCTTTGTTTTTAAATTTTATTTTTATTTGGGGGTCATATTCCCATCGGATTATCCTCTCCCCTGCCCCCATTCCACTGAGGGCCCTCCTCAGTAGGGTATCTCTAATCACTGTGGGATCATGAATATACTAACTGGTTCCTGTGGGAAGGACAGTTCCTAACAGTATGCCTTCCCACCCTATGGCTCTTACATTCATTCTGCCTCTCCTTCTGCAGTGTTCCCTGAGCCTTGGAGTCTCCTTTAGTGTTGAGTTCTAGGCAGCCTTTTGAAACAGGTTGATCTGGAATTCACTCTGTAGCCCAGGCTGGACTCAAACTCATGGCAGTACTTCTGCTTCAGCCTCCCAAGTGTACTTTCTTAATATTGTCTTTTACAGAGCTTTCATTTATTTATTAAAGCTTCTGACATTGAACCCAGGCCTTGTGTATGCCAAACTTGTACTCTTCCACCGAGTTACCCCCGTGTATTTTTAATTTTAACAAAGTGTATCCTGACCATTTTCCTTTCATTACTTGCATATGATTGCTATTACTCTTAAATCCATTGATCTGGCAAATTCATACTGGATCCATCTATGTACACTACCATGCCCTCTGGCAATGAGTTTTATGTCTGCTTTTCTAGTTCTTACATCTTTTATTTCTTCTTGCCTTGTGATACAGGGTAGGACTTTCAGTACAGTGTTGGAAAGAAGTGGTAGTAGCAGGTGCCTTGATCCTGTTTCTTGTCTCTGGGGGCAGCATTTCAACATATCACCGTTAAGAATGAATTTGCTGGCTAGGAATAGTGGTGCACACCTTGATCCCAGCACTCGGGAGGCAGAGGTAGGATCATCACGAGTTCAAGGCCAACCTGAGACTAGAGAGTGAGATCCAGGTCAGCCTGAGAAAAAGAAGGAAAAAAAAACAAAGATTGCTGGCATATATATTTTGTCAAATTTAAGAATTTTTTTCTCAGTTCAGAGGCTTGAATCAGGTCATCACACATGCAAGGCAAGCACTCTACCACAGAGCTATTCTCCCCAGTCCCAAGAATTTTCTTAAACAAAAAACAGAAAAGCAATAGCTGGACATGGTTGCACACACTTTATTTCTAACAGTTGGGAGGCTGAGGTAGGAGGATTGTGAGTTTCAAGCCAGTCTGGGCTACATTGTGAGTTCCTGGTAAGACTAGAGTCTAGAGTGAGACTCTCTCACAGAGAAAACCCCAAAAAACAACAAAAACAAAATGCTTAAAACAAAAGGCAGCAACAACAAATGGTTTGGGACTGGGAGATGTAACTCATTTGGTAGAGGGCTTGCTTAGTATGCATGAAGCTCTGCATTTGATACCCATAAAACCAGGTATGGCCATGCGTGTCTATAATCTTAGCATTGGGGAGATAGAGACAGGAGGATGAGAAATATTTTCATTATATTTCATTTCAAATATTTGCAAGCAGAGGGAGACAGAGACAGAGAGAATGGGCGCATCAGGGCCTCTAGCCACTGCCATCGAGCTCATACATGTGGCACTTTCTTCATCTGGCTTTACATGGGTAATAAGGAATTGGACCAGGGTCGTTAAACTTTGCAGACAAGTGCCTTAACTGCTGAGCCATCTCTTCAGCCCTACACAGTGAGTTTTGAGGCCAGCCTTGGCTATATGAGACTGTAAAAAAAAAAAAAAAGAATTCATTAAATTTTGTCAGTCCATTACTGTTAAGATTCTGAATTTTTTGTTAATGTACTTAATTCATCATTTTCAAATGTTAAATAAACTTTTGTTATTGAAGTAAGTCAGCTTGGACGTACTGGGCTGTCCTTGACAGAGGTTGCTATATCCTATCTTCTGGGGCTAGAACGATGGCTCAGTGGTTCAGGTGCTTGAGGAAGATACAAGTTTTACTTTTGAGGCATCTTCCCATGTTTGTCTCTTCAGCACCTCATGGCCTGTAGAAAGTATGCTGGTGGCTCTGTCCCAGCAGTTGTCACTAGGTCCTTTGTAGACTGCCAGCCTGGGAAAGGATCCCAACTGAAGACTGCCCAAGGTTCTAGGTGTTGGGTCCTCCTAGGAAGTATGCTTGCTTTTTAGGGAGCAATCAGTGCTTACAGGGAAACACTCTTGGCTGTGTTAGCTCACCTCTGCCATGTCTGTTTTGGAGGCTGAGTTCATCCAGTCCATATTACTGTCACGGCTCGCTGATGCCTTCTGTAGTCTGCTGAGCTCTTCCAGTCTGGCCATGGCCTTCTTTATCCTGCTCTGAGCAAGACCCCAGAATTTCTTATGTGTGATTGTGTTACTTGTTACATATGGACAATGAACCTGGTCACATGCCAGTGTGAAACTACTGAAAAAATGCAAAAGGAAAAAAAAAGGTAAGATAAGAAAAAAATAGAGATGACATAGAAACAGTCTAAAAAAGATTGATAAAACTTTTGTTTTTCTTGATTTCAAGAGACTTAATTTCTTTTTCTTCCAGTTTCCTCTTTTAAATTTCTTATAAAAAAATGAAATTTTAGCCAGGTGTGGTGGTGCACGCCTTTAGTCCCAGCTCTTGGCAAGTAGAGGTAGGATCACTGTGAGTTCGAGACCACCCTAAGACTACATAGTGAATTCTAATGAATGTAGTTTGTGGGCTAGAGCGAGACCCTACCTCAAGAAAAAAATGACAAGAATTTTATTATGTGCAGCTATTTTAGGAAATCCTATTCATCACAATCAATTTATCTATAAAGTATAGATCTGTAAAAGATAAATATACTTTTTAACATAAACCCAATACTATTACTGCCAAGCATTTTGATGATTTTTTTTATACTTAAAAATTTTTTTATTGATAGCTTTCATAATTATAGATACTAAATCATTATGATTCCCTCCCTACCCCCTCTCATTTAGTCTCTATTTTGTTTTAGTGACATCATCTTTTCCTCCTAGTTTAGGTAGGTATTATCAGGCACTGTGAGGTCATGAATATCAAGGCTATTTTGTATTTGGAAGTTTGCATTGTAAGCAGTCCTCCCCTTCTTTTGGCTCTTACAATCTTTCCTCCACCTCTTCCACAATAGACCCTGAGCCTTGGGAGGTGTAATAGAGATGTCCCAGTGCTGAACACTGTCACTTCTTCTCAGCACTATGGTGTCTTTTGAGTTATCCAAGTGGTCACTGACATCTGAAAAAGAGAAGCTTCTCTAGCCAAAAGTGACAGTAGCATTATTGTATGGTTATGCTCATTTTTTTAAAAAAGGCAATTTGGTAGGCATAATATATGTATTTAGCCAGACAATAGCAGGCATTACTCCCCTAAGGCTCATGACCTCCCCCACCATATGGTTTTGACTAGGTCTTCAGTGCCAGGCATGTATTCCCTCCTGTGGAGCGGGCCTCCAGTCCAATTAGAGAGCAGTTTGTTTCCCCCACAACAAAAATGCCAATAGACTATTGCACCAGTTGTCACATTTGGCCCGGTTGCCCAGTCTTATGGCTTACAAGGTCCACTGCTGTTCACCACCAATGATGACGTCTCTCTCCCATAGGGCTGCATGCAGCCATAGCTTTTTCCAGCTTTCTCTCAGCTGGTTAACAGGGAGGAAGTTTCTAGCTTAGCTCCAGGTTGATTTCTCAGTGACCTGCAGACCAAGCATGTGTGGTTTTCAGCAATAGGGTCTGACCATCTCATTCAGGTGGGCAACCAAGAGCCTTAGCAATGGCCTGTAAGGTTTTGGGAGCCTCAGGAACTTCCCTAGAATGGTTTATGTTTTTAATTTTTTAATATTAGTTATTTAAGAGAGAGAGAGAGAGAGAGAGAGAGAGAGAGAGAGAGAGAGAGAGAGAGAGAGAGAGAGTATAGGTATGCTAGGGCCTCCTGCCACTGCAAACAAACTTTTGCATCTGGCTTTAAGTAAGTACTGGGGAATTGAACCCAGAGCTGTGCCTTTAACCACTGAGAACTCTCTTCAGCCCCTTTAAATTTTTTTGTTTTGTTTTGGTTTTTGGAGCTAAGTTCTCACTGTAGTCCAGGCTGACCTGGAACCCTGGAACTTACTTTATAGTTCCAGGCTGACCTCAAACTCACAGTGATACTCTACCTCTGCCTCTCAGGTGCTGGGAACTGGGAATAAAGGTGTGCACACTATGCCCAGCCCCTTTAATTTTTTGATACTTTTATACATGTATTATATTTTTATTTTATTTCCCCTCCCACCCCCTCCCCCTCATATTAAAACTCTTCTTCTTGGGCTGGAGAGATGCCTCAATGATTAAGGCACTTGCCTGAAAATCCCAAGGATCCCAATTCAATTCTCTAGTACCCACATAAAGCCAGATGCACAATGGTACATGCATCTGGGTTTGTTTACAATGGCTAGACACCTGGTCTGCCCATTCTCTCTCTCTCTTCTCTCTTTCTCTCTCTCCCTCCCTCCCTCTCTTTCTCTCTCTCCCTCCCTCCCTCCCTCTCTCCTCTTTCTGTCTCTGTTCTCTCTCTCCCTCTCTCTCTCTGCTTGCAAATCAATAAAAGCTCCTCTCCTCAGTTCATCTCCATCCTACTTTCATGTCTTTTTTTGACCCAGTGAATTAAGTTAGGTTGCTTGCATAATCATAGATGGGAGGTGATTCATGAGATTGTGGGCAAGTTATCAGTGGCTAAACCATTGAAGGACATAATTCCCCCTCTCCGAGCAACCATTAGCTGCTCTGGGGGCTCATAAAACCCTTTCCCAGCCATTATGAAATATTGATAGGTTCAATCTGGTGCAGGAAGTGACAGCTGCTGCGAGTTTATGAATGTAACGGCCATATTGCATTCAGAAGACAGCATTCTGCAGCCCTCCTCTCCATCCTCCTTACATTCTTTCTGTCTCCCTCTTCTATGATGGTCCCTGAATCTTGTAGGGGATGCTTTAGATGTCTTGTTTAGGTCTAAGCACACAGTAGTCACTCATTCTCAGGAGTTTCAAACTGTATCTCTGTATCAACCTCTTCCCACTGCAGAAACTTTAGTGATTGAGGCTGTGAGCAGCACCAATCTATAGGAACAAAGATTTAGTTTGATATATTGTCCATTTATCTTAACAACAGCAGTAGTTTCCTTTCTAGAACCTGTGTCCCTAGCCACACAGGCTTTTAGCCAGGTTTACAGCACCAGGCATGAATTCCCTCCTGTGGACTGGGCCTCAGATCCAATCAGAAAGTGTTGGTTGCTCCCATAACATTCGTGTCACTGCTATACCAGTAGGTACATCTTGCCTGCCAGATAGGTTGTGGACTACATAAGATCCATAGCTGGGTTGGACTGTTGATGACTTTCCTTTCCTGCAGCTTGCATAGTCCCATCTGGCATGAAGAATGCAAGCCAACAGGGAGGAAGCCAAAGTGTGTGGTGCCTATGGAAACAGGGACTTACCATCTCATTTTAATGGGCAACAAAGAACAACAGTAATAGTCTATATCATTATATTGTTTTAGTGGTCTCTGTGGTCTTCCTGACCAATAACTCATTGGGAATTTTTGTTTCCTCTCTTTCTCTCCCTTGAAACAAGGTCTCTCACTGGCCCAGAGCAGAGTTCACCCATTAGGCTAGACTCACTAATCAGCACGTGCCAGGATTCTCCTGTCTTTGCCTCCCTAGCATTGGGATTACAGGTGTGTGCCACCATGTCTGGCTTTCACTGGGTGCTATGGGTCCGAACACTAGTCCTTATGTTTGCATAGCAAGCTACTAAGCCATCTTCCCAGCCCCTTAACAATTTCTTAATGTCACCTAATACCCTTGCCAACTTTAAATTTTCCCAAGTTGTTTCATTATTTGTACAGTTGGAGTTTCCTGGGAGTTAAGGTCAGTTCATTAGTGGAGACAATGCATTGGACAAGTGTTTTGTTTATGCAACCAGCTGTCTTTGACCCATGAAACAATCTGTGGTTCAGAAAAATGTCTTGCGATAGGTGATATCAAACAAGTCATGAGTCATAGCTTCAAGATTCCCTTGCCCTTTGCTCCATTTTCTCTGAGTTTGACATAAGTGATACCATTTTGAGTCTGAGAACCTTCATGGAGTCTTTAGAATGTGGCTGTATTTGGACATAAAGCCTTTACAAAGATACAAAAGTTAAAATGGCATTACTAGCAGCTACAGATCTGTGTAGCTTAGTGGCAGAGCATTGCCTAACATGTGGGAGGTTCTGGTTTCCATGCCCAGGGACAGACAGACAGACAGACAGACAGACACACACACACACACACAGGTTCAAATAAGGAAAGTGAAGTTATTAGGGGGGAGCAAATTCAATGACAGTTATCTTTCAAGAATATTCTCTATAACTTGTTATTTTTGTAGGAATTCAGAAAATATCTATATCCTCCTAAATATAAGACATTCACATACAGTAGAGCTCTATAGATGAAATACTTAAATCTTATTTCTACCTCTATTACCATTTGTTTTCTAGAAAAAGCATATCAAGCGGGTGTGGTGGTGCACATCTTTGGTCCCAGAACTTGGGAGACAGAGATAGGAGGATCGCCATGAGTGCAAGGCCAGCCTGGACTACAGAGTGAGTTCTAGGTCAGCCTAGGATAGAGTGAGACCTTACTTCAAAAAAAAAAAACCCAAAAAGAAAAAGCATATCATTTATATACAGTTGTCCCTATGTATAAGCCTACTGGTACTCTGAAAGAAACTTTTGCTATTTTTATAGCTGATATAATCCTAGAAATAATAATTTAATACTTCTGTTTTTTTTTAAAATATTTTTTAATATTTTATTTATTCATTTTCAAGCAGAGAGAGAGAGAGAGAGAGAGAGAGAGAGAGAGAGCAAGTGCACCAGGGCCACCACCTTGTGGGTCTGGCTTATGTGGGTCCTGGGGAATTGAACCCGGGGCCTTAGGCACTGGAGGCAAGTGCCTTAACCGCTGAGCCATCTCTCCAGCCCAATACTTCTGTTTTTATCTGGTGGTATTTATGTAAAAGGGTTTCTCCAAGTATAAATCTAATTTCCTGTTAGTGAAAATGAATGCATTATATGGAATTTTATCAAATGGGAAAAGGTTATAATTTTAGATATAAAAGTTTCAGGGTATGAAATGTTAATTTTTTCATCTATACCTTTAATTTTTTTTTCATGGCAGGGTCTCACTTTAGCCTAGGCTGATCTGGAACTCACTTTGTAGCCCAGGCTACCATCAGACTTAAGTTGATCCTCCTGTCTCACCCTCCTGAGTGCTGGAACTCCTGAGGTGTGCATCACCACTCTGGTGTCATCTATACACTTGTTTTGTTTGTTTTCACTGTGGTGCAGGGGATGAAACTTGGGGCCTTGCACATGCTAGGCAAGTGTCTACTGCCAAGCTACATCCCCAGCCCTCATCTGTGTCTTTTTCCCCCAGTTGCTGCTGTTACTAAATTGCTCTAACTTCTCCCCATGATGTGTATATATTGTCTGAACACACACAGGACATATTCGGATTTCAGATCTTGGTCTAGCCCTGGAAGTTCCAGAAGGGGGACTGGTTCGAGGAAGAGTTGGGACTGTTGGCTACATGGGTAAGTGAAAGACCACCCTCTGGTCCATATCCTCTCCCTTTAGGTGCCCGAGTGTCTCAGAACCTGGAGAAAAAGTGTTGTTTAATCTTTAATTTACTTTAATGTTATAAACTTCAATTAGGTAGTATGAATCCATAACAATAATATCACATTTAAACAACATTTAATAAAATGCAAAAAGCTAACCATCGCTATGATATTCTATATACAGACACAAACAATGCACATTCTTTGTAATTAAAGACATCAAGTAGATAAAAAAATTCAGTTAAAGAACATGCAGCAGGGTGTGATGACTCACAGCTGTAATCTCAACACTTGGGAGGATGAGGCAGGTGGATGGATTACTATGAGTTCAAGGCCTCATGGCTTGAGTGAGACCGTATCTCAAAAAAAAGCCAAAAAAGAAAAGATATCATTTATATATATTTGTCCCTGTGTACAACTATATTATATAGTTATTAAGGACAACTATATAGTTATCCCTACACAGTGAGTTTGGAACTCCTTGGGCTACAGAATGAGACCCTGTCTCAAAAAAAAAAAAAAGTACCACCAAGTAGTAAAGTTGATCCATATGGGGAGAATACTGTGTAAAGCTAGAGATTTCAATAAGCTTTAAACCTGGAACCAAAAGATAGTGACATAAGTGATATGCCTGGACTGTAAAGGTGCTCCAGACATGTTCCCCAGAAAACCTCACATCAAACTTCCCTTTAAGATGGCTTTTTTAAAGGGCTGATAAAGCTACATTTTAACAGAAAAACTAGAGTTGGTACTATGAAAAAAATGTGTAGCTTTTTAGTCCAAAAACTTACCTAAGAGCCAGGCATAGTAGCTTTAATCTCAGCACTCAGAAGGCAGAGGTAGGAGGATCCCTGTGAGTTCAAGGCCACCCTGAGACCACAGAGTGAATTCCAGGTCAGCCTGGGCTAGAGTGAGACCCTACCTGGAAAAAAAAAAAACCTTACTGCACACTGTTTTTAAGATAAGGAAACACAGGAAGTAGCACTTGAGTGGCATGTACACAGCATTTGGGGTCCAATGCTCCGGTCATCAGCAGCACAACTGATGGTACTTTCCTAAATAAAGGCCATTTATAGCAAACCACCACATCCAAACATTATCCAGACATTGAAATTTAACACAGGGTATTAGTTGGTATGTGTCCTTGTCGTTGAGATCTTGAGGTCAAGTCCTAAATGCTTGTGTGTCCAAACTGAGGAGTCCTGTGGTCTGCAGCCACCTTTCTTTTTTTTTTTAAAATATTTTATTTATTCATTTTCAAACAGAGAGAGAGAGAGAGAGAGAGAGAGAGAGAGAGAGAGAGAGAGAGAATACACCAGGGTCACCACCTTGTGGGTCTGGCTTATGTGGGTCCTGGGGAATTGAACCCGGGGCCTTAGGCACCGGAGGCAAGTGCCTTAACGGCTGAGCCATCTCTCCAGCCCCTGCAGCCACCTTTCTACAGATGAGAAATGAGGCTCATGGAGGGCTTTGAGTTCTCAGGTCACATAACTATGTGAGGGCAAAGTCAAGGCAAGGCTGTGGGCCTACTCATGTGGCCAGTGCCCTGCGAATGTGCGCATATAGACAAAGTCATCCTGCTTTTATTTTCCAGAAATCTGTGGGCAGTGCCACCCTTCCCTTGGGTCCTCTGAGGGAGCTATGGGCCTCTTAGAGCCTGGCAGGAAGACCCTATACCCATTTTCTTGCCCTTATTGGCTCATGGGTTTTCACTGACTTGAGAACGAATGTCAAAGCCGTTGGGATACCTGTGGGGATGCTCGGAGTGGAGGGAGCACCGCAGCGGGCAGGCTTCCCCTACAGCTCCCTTTCCCCACAGTACTCACCCTGCAACAATCCTGTTCATCATCCAGGATTTAAAAATAACAGCTTCACTGAGTTATCATTCAACATTATAAAGTCCAGAGATTGAATTGTGTAATTCAGTGGATGTTAGTATATTTACAGAGTTGCACAACTATCATCACCATCACCACTGTCTAATTTTAGAATACTATAATTACCACAAAATGAAACATTGTACCCATCAGTTCCCACTCACTATTCCTCACCTTCTGCCCACAGGTATGGCAGCCATGAACTTGTGCTCTGTCTGTGGATCTGTGTGGTCTATATTTCATATGAATAACATCATATGACATGTGGCTCTTTGTGTCTCTTTTTCTTAGTGTTTGGTGTTTCTTTTACTTAGTATCATGTTTGTTTTGCTTTTATTTTTCAAGGTAGGGTCTCTAGCCCAAGCTGATCTAGAACTCACTATGTAGTCTCAGGGTAGCCTCAAACTCATGGTGATCCTCCTCTACCTCTGCCTTCCGGGTTCTGGGATTAAAGGGGTGCACCATCACACTCAGCAGTATGTTTTTAAGGTTTATCCATATTGGAAAAAGCATTAAATTGATAATGTATTTCTTGAAATTATAAGAAAATTTAAAGCCAAAATTAAATTTAATTCAATGTCTTGTATTTGTTATGCAGCTCCAGAAGTCATCAGTAATGAAAAGTACACCTTTAGTCCTGATTGGTGGGGACTTGGCTGTCTGATATATGAAATGATCGAGGGACATTCTCCATTCAAAAAATTCAAAGAGAAAGTCAACCGGGAAGAGGTGGAAAAAAGAGTGAAGAAGGATACTGAGGAGTACTCGGAGAAGTTTTCAGAGGACACCAAATCCATTTGCAGGATGGTAGGTCAGGCTCTGGGGAGGCTGGGAAACTAAACTTGTAACTGTTCCATCTGGTTGTTCCATGGTTGGGAAGGCAGTAGTCCTTCGGGTGGGCAGTCTTCATCAGACCAGCCATCCACTGCCCAACTCCATGAGCCTGGTCCAACAGCAAGGACATGCATGGAGAGTTTAGCCAACGGCTCAGTAACCTGCCTCCTCCTTGGTGCTGCTGCCAGGGATTTCATCTGAGGTCAGACAACCAGAGAAGAGACCAAAGTTCCCAAACTGTATCTAGGAAATGAATGATGAACTAGTGCAGAGCAGAGGAAAGTCTGGTTTGTGTTCTCCAGTGACACTGCTGATGAGTAGAACCAATGTTATTATTCGGTTTGCAGCAGGCAGCTAAATCTTGTTTCATTTTAAGTCAAATTAAGTAATGCATTTTGAAATGAGAAAATGGTTATTTTTTCCTTTAAACCATCATAGTAATTATCCCTTAAAGGCCTACATTGTCCAGGATCTGGTAGGTACAGTACAGATATATATCTTTTTTTGAGGTAGGATCTCACTCTGGCCTAGGCTGACCTGGAATTCACTGTGTAGTCTCAGGGTGACCTTGAACTCATGGTGACCCTCCTACCTCTGCCTGGGATTAAAGGCGTGTGCCACGACACCCAGGTCAGATATTTTCTTCATTACATTAGAGCCTTCAAGGCTGAAGCCAGTATTCATGTGGCACAGTGGGGAGAGAGAGAGAGAGAGAGAGAGAGAGAGAGAGAGAGAGAGAGAGAGAGAGAGAGAGAGAGAGAGAGAGAGAGAGAGAGAGAGAGAGAGAGTCAGTCCTGACTCATGGTCACAAAATGAGCCAGGAGCAGTTGGGTGCCTTCCACCCTCAGAGCTGGACTGCTGGCTTCTGGCATACTAAATCAACAAGATCTCTTTGTCATTTGGTTATAACAGTGCCTATTTTTTAGCACCTTTTTGGTTTCTTTTCATTCAACAAGGATTCACTGAGCATGCTCTGTGTGCTTGGCACTGGGGTTACAGTAATGAGCAGACACATGGAAGTCTCGGGCCTCCAGTGATCTCATTCTATTGCAGGGCAGGTGGGCACTGATATTAAGCAAAACAAAGGAGGCAGATGAACTGCCTGTCAGAGAGTGACCCGTACTCTGGAGGACCCAGAAACCTAGGGGATAGTTGACACGATCTAAGGGAGAAAGGACTAGAAGGAGGAGGCCAGTGTTGCCAAGGGGACTTAGCAGTGTTGCTCCTGAATGTCAGGGTGGGAAGACCTTACGAGTGGTAGGACAGATGAAGGGAGTGGTTAGATTCTGAATGGGATTTGCTGAGGTGGAGGAAAAGGGTCCAGGTTGTGTCCCATTTTATAGCCTAAGCAGAAACATTGGCTTTGAGCTCTTGTTCAGAAAAACCATTGGTCCAGGACATTTTAGTCCAAGGCTCAGCAAGATCTTCTGTAAGGTCTAGATAGAAGACATCACTGGGCTTCACAGGTCTCTGTCAGCACTGCCTCAGCACTGCAGCCACAAATGGGAGTAAAGTGTAATGCAGACCTATGATATGGCTGTTGGACTGAAGCTTCCCAACTCTGGGCTCATAGCCTTGTTCCATCTCTATCTCCTGAATAGCTGGAACACCAGGCATGAGTCTCCATGTCCAGCTGTCTAACCATTTTTGATTGATGGTAATTGGGGTGATAGGCTTATTTGAATTTGTGAAAGTTACAAATATGTTCAGAAGAAATACTTTTGAAAGAGACCGTTTCTAACATGGAGTGTATTGGCCTGTGAGTCCAGTACTGTAGATGTGGAAACAGAATAACCAGGAATTCAAGGCCAGTCTAGGCTGTCACAGAGAAACATAAAGGGGGTGGGGCATGGAGAAGACAGAGAAACTTTTTATATGTATATATAATTTCTAAAATGAAATTTTCTAACTTTTTGCTTTATCTGAGGTCCTTGATCTAGTTAATAAATAAAGGTATTTTCTAATTATAAATGACATTATAGCATTGAAATAGTGTTTCTGAAGTGTGTGACAGTTTCTTTAAAAATTTTCCCTTGGGGGTTGGTGAGATGGCTCAGCGGTTAAGGCACTTGCCTCCAGTGCCTAAGGCCCTGGGTTCAATTCCCCAGGACCCACATAAGCCAGACCCACAAGGTGGTGGTCTCTCTCTCTCTATCTTTCTCTCTCTCTCTCTGTATCTCTCTGCTTAAAAATGAATAAATAAAATATTTTTAAAAAAATTTCCCTTGGGCTGAGGAGATGGCTTAAGAGTTAAAGAGGGGGCGCTTGCCTGTGAACCTAAGGACTGGAGCTCAATTTCCCAGTATCCACGTAAAGCCAGATGCGCAAAGCGGCACATGTATCTGGAGTTAATTTGCAGTGGCTGGAGGCCCTGGTGTGCTCATTCTCTGTCTCTCTTCTATCTCTCTCTGCTTGTAAATTAATAAAAATATTTTTTAATGTGTTAAAAGCACTTGCTTGCAAAGCTTGCTGGCCCAGATTCAGTTGCCCAGTACCCACACAAAGCCAGATGCATAAAGTGGTGCGTGAACCTGGAGTCATTTGCATCAGGAAGAGGTCCTAGCACAGCCATTCCTCCCTCCCTCCCCCTCTCTCTTGCTCTCTCAAAAATATTATTTTTTAAAAATATTTTATTTAGGGCTGGAGAGATGGCTCAGTGGTTAAGGCACTTGCCTCCAGTGCCTAAGGCCCTGGGTTCAATTCCCCAGGACCCACATAAGCCAGACCCACAAGGTGGTGGCCCTGGTTTCTCTCTCTCTCTCTCTGTATCTCTCTGATTGAAAATGAATAAATAAAATATAAAAAAAAATATTTTATTTATTCATTTTTAAGCAGAGAGATACAGAGAGAGAAAGAGGGGGGGGAGTGCACCAGGGCCACCACCTTGTGGGTCTGGCTTATGTGGGTCCTGGGGAATTGAACCCGGGGCCTTAGGCACTGGAGGCAAGTGCCTTAACCACTGAGCCACTCTCCAGCCCTCTCAAAAATATTCTTAAATATCCCTTAATTATTTATACATTTCTAATTTTTCACTTAAGGATTAACTTAGCCAGACTCTTAGTTGTTGATCACTCAAAAGCCCAACTTGAGTTCTGCCTTTTGTGAAGCATCTTATAATCTAATTTGTTAAATTGGAATTCATGCGGCTTTGCTGTTGCTTTGAAACAAGTACATGCATTTATTGAGGGATACATGCTCTCTGCCACCCATATTTTTTGATTATTAAGAAGGGCAGTTCTAAATTTTTATTTTTGTCTTAGAGCTTAGTTGACACTGTTTCTGCCTCTCATGCAGTTACTCACCAAGAATCCAAGTGAACGTCTGGGCTGTAAGGGCGAGGGAGCAGCAGGAGTGAAGCAGCATCCTGTATTCAAGGACATTAACTTCAGCAGGCTGGAAAAAATGATGTTAGATCCCCCTTTCTGTCCTGATGTAAGTACACTGCCCAGATGCGGGCTTCTAAGAACACTGATCCTTTTTACATTTTATTGTTAAAACCACATATAGGGGCTGGAGAGATGGCTCAGCGGTTAAGGCACTTGCCTGCAGAGCCTAACAACTTGGGTTCAGTTCCCCAGTACCCACATAAAGCCAGATGTACAAAGTGGTGTATACATCTGGAGTTCATTTGCAACAACTGTAGGCCCTATCATGCCCATTCATTCTCTCTCTCTCTTTCTCTCTCTCTCTCTTTTTCTTTCTCCCTCCATCCCTTCCTCCTTGCAAATAAATAAATAAAATTTTTAACACATACCTAGTTACCTAGTACAGCCCAGGGTGTGGCTTCTGCTCTGTCAAGTCTATTATTTCTGCTGCTTCTTTCCTCTGTCTACATCTCACAGCCACCACAGCCTCTAGCAGACCTTACCCGCAGCTGTCTGGCCCTTGGGCCTGGGGTTTGCTGTCTGTCATTACTGGTACAACCAAACCCCAGATCTTGTGGGCATGCGCTTCCAAGCCGTCCTTGTACCATTGTCCCCATTCTGATATCAGTGGTGCCTTCACCTCTTTCCTAGTGTGCAACCCCTCACAGTGCACACTGGCTGCTTTATCTGGAATGTGTTTTCATTCCACCGTTCACAAGGTCCTATGACTGTAGCATGGCTCCACACTGAGGACTCTGGAGCTGTCACTGCTTCCTTGTGAGTATACTGTTGCACCCAAATGGATCATTTCTCCAAAGTGCTCAGCACAGGGCCTGGCACTCATAAAGTACTTGGTGGAAATCCAGTGCATAATGAATGAACCTCTGCTGATGAAGGGGCAAATGAGTTTAAACAGCCTGGACCCCTCCTCAGCAGTCTACTACAGATGCATTCTAGAAAGAAAGTGCTCCTGCAGTGTTAGGTGGAATTAAGATAGATATATAATCAAGATAGTTTTACTTATAGAACTTGTTTAGAACTTGCTATGTTTGCTTTATATTCATATTATAAGTTCTAGAAGTAATGATATCCTTGGAACTAATTCCCATGCATCATATTTTTTTTGGTGGGGGGAGGTTTCAAGGTAGGGTCTCTCTCTAGTCCAGGCTGATCTGGAATTCACTATGTAGTCTCAGGGTGGCCTTGAACTCACAGCAATCCTCCTACCTCTGCCTCCCGAGTGCTGGGATTAAAGGCATGTGCCACCACGCCCAGTTCCCATGCATCATATTTAGGACATATCTCCTACCTCAAGCACAGCTCTATGTATGAATGCCACAGGGAGAGAAAGACAAGCAAGGTATCTTCTCACAGAAGCCCATCCATTTGGAGAGATAGGCAGGAAGACAGATATACTGACACATCAGGGAAACATCACCTGACAGTGAGGTGTGCATGGCCAGGACTCCTGGTCCAGAGGTGGAGCTGTTTGTGGTCAAGAACAGGAAGGCAGGCCAGGGCACTCTCTGAGGAGAGAGGGAAAGCTGACTGAGCAGGGTTGGGGCCAAGATCTAGACTATGTCTGTGTTCTCCTTGGTTTAAGCAAATGATGTCATGAGGATCCAGGGCAGCAGTCAGGAAGCTTCACTTGCAGAATTGAAACTGCTATGTGAGGCTATCTGAACCTGGGCTTTTGGCCTGAACTGTGTCACAAGGGCAGGCTTGCCAGTCCCTTTGGCCTTCACCATGTGGGCTAGGTGAGAAAGCTGCTCTGGAAGCAGTGCTGAGTAGTGATTGGATGCTTGGCTTTTGCACAGCATAGCAGACAGCAAAATGGTTTCCCAGAACTATAGGTACCTTTTGCAGCTCTATGTTCTGTTTGCAATTACCTTCTCATTGCTGGGACAGAACATCTGACCAAAAGTACCATATGGAAGGAAAGGGTTTGTTTTGGCTTATAGTC
The DNA here is from genome assembly GCA_004024765.1 of Zapus hudsonius. Classification (NCBI taxonomy): domain Eukaryota; kingdom Metazoa; phylum Chordata; class Mammalia; order Rodentia; family Dipodidae; genus Zapus; species Zapus hudsonius. Next base: position 30,924 of record PVHP010011026.1, read on the forward strand.
TCAAGGACAAGTTTCATGGCATGGCAGAGCAGAGACTGGTCACATCTTGCCAAAAAATCTGGAAGGTAGCATCAAGAGTAAGTGAGCTCTGGCAAGAAGGGGTTATAATTCCCCAAAGCCTTCCGCCAGCAACATACCTTCTCTAGCAAGGCCCCACTTCCCAATTGCCACCAGTTGGGGGCCAAGATGTAAAACACATCAGGCTATGGCTGGCTTTCATTCAAACTACCATGTTCTACCCCTGAAACCCATAAGCTTATGACTATTCCATGATGCAAAATGCCTTCAGTCCAACTACAAAAGTCCCCATAGTCTTTTGAAACTCAAGACAATCTCTTGAGTCCTATAAAATCAAAACACAAGTTACATACTTTTAGCATATAAGGGAACAGAATAAACATTCTCATTGCAAAAAAAGAAGGGATAGCAAGGAAAAATTGGACCAATGCAAGATTGAAACAAGCAGGGTAAACATCAAATTCTGCAGCTTGATGTCCAGAATCTAGGGTCCATGACAAAATCTCTGGGATCCAAATTCTACCGCTTCAGCCATAGCTGCTTCCTTTCTGGGCAGATTCACCCAAGCCAAAGCAAGCAGCTCTTCTTGGTGGCCATCCCATAGTCCTGGAATCTCCAAAATCTTGGGGTCTCCACTGCAACCCATAGTCCATCCTCACAGCTTTGTGCCACAGCCTCCCAGGACCTCCATGCAGGGACTACAGTCTGCTTTCCCACTGTCTGTATTTGCACCCCATTACCTTATTTCCTACATTTTTCCAAACCAGCACTAAATGAGCTACTGAACTTGTTAATCCAGGAGGCTGTGAAGCTGTGAACAGTTCTTTCAGGCCCCCTCAGCACTCATATTGTTCCAATACAGCACAGCTGGCCCACCCTCAATGGTAGTATTCTTTCAAATAATTGCAGCTGAAACAGCCAGTCTAGAAACTAAGATCCAATTTTGTCAGTTAAACTTCATTTCTTTCTGTGCCAAACTTTATATCTTTCATACCTTTGTGCTCTATGTTTTTCCTCCACCAAAGACACCAGCCCATTACTTTTTTTTTAAATGATGTATTTATTTATTTGAGAGTGAGAGAGTATTTATGTATGTGTATGTGTATCATGGGCACACCAGGACCTTTCACTGCTATAAATGAACTCCAGATGCATACATTACATTGTGCACCTGGCTCTATGTGAGCCGAATCTGGGCTAGTAGGCTTTGCAAGCAAGTGCCCCCAACCACTCCACCATCTCCCCATCTGGACCATTACTTTTTTTTTGGGGGGGGGTGTTTTTTTCAAGGCAGGTTCCCTCTCTAGCCCAGGCTGACCTGGAACTTTGTAGTCCCAGGCTGGCCTTGAACTTAGCCATTCTCTTGCCTCCTAAATGCTGGGATTAAAGGCATGTGCCATCATACCCAGCAGGACCATTACCTTTAAATTCAACTTTGCCTAAGTTCTCAGAACACAGAATGTAGCCAATCTCTCCTCCAGAAGATCATACAAACTGCTCGTAGCCAAGTTCTGAACAAAGTCCTCTCTCCCCTCAGAAATGTCATAAGCCAGACCTCTATAGTTTACATTCTTTCTACATTTAGTTCTTTCAGACTCTCACCAGAATGTCCCATAAAGCTCTTATAGCAGTGCAAGGTGTCTCTAGTCCAGAGTTCCAAATTCTTACATAGTCTTCTTGCAAATCAATTCCAAAAGACCAAAAAGCACATGGTCAGACTTATTACAGCAAGAACCCCACTCTTGGTACCAATGTTTGCTGCACTTACCTTCTCATTGCTGGGACAAAACACCCAACCAAAAGCAGCATCCAGAATGAAAGGGCTTGTTGTGGCTTACAATCTCCAGGGGGAAGTTTCAATATGGTATGGCAGAGCGGAGGGTGGATATCGTATCTTGCCACAGCAGCTGGGAGATAGCAGCAAGAGTGAGCAAGCTCTGGCAAGGAGGAGCTGGACTATAACACCCCAAGTTCTGCCCCCAGCAAGGTTCCACATCCCAAATTACCACCATCTGAGGACCAAGTATTCAAAATCCATGCTGCTATGGGGGTGGGTGCATCTCATTCAAAACACTATGGTTTCTTAGCTCCAGGAAGGGCAAGTACTGCTTTGCAGGAGTGGAATCCTAGATCTTCACATCCCTATGTGTTTGCTAGATCCCTTGCTCTTAAGGAAAGCAGTTCCAGGGTGAGGATTGCAGGCCTGGGCCCAGAGGAGGGGCTGCCAACAAGAAGCATGCTGCCAGCCAGGCAGTGTGGTGTACACCTTTAAGCCCAGCACCTGGGAGACAAAGGTAGGAAGATTGCATGAGCTTGAGGCCACCCTGACTGACACTACATACTGAATTCCAGATCAGCTTGGACTAGAGCAAGACCTTACCAGAAAAAAAAATATATATATATATATATATATATATATATATATATATATATATATATATATGCACTTTTCACTCAGGTAAGCAAGTGCTTTAGGGGAAGTATGCCTAGGGCCATAAGCAAGGGTGAAAATTGTCACTAGTGAATCCCATACCCAATGGCTCTCCAGTTCTGCCCTGCATCAAAGCACCCCATTATATAGCTTAAGCCTTTGTAATCTGTATTCTGCAGAGAAGGGGCCCTCAGGAAGAGTGCATATGTATGTGTGCGTGTTTGTCAGAGGGTGACAGGAGAAAGGAAGGGAAAGAGAGAGAAGAAAGAAAGCTTTCAGAGACACCCATAAGATCCGTGACACTGAAAGTGTCCTAAGAAAAAGAAGCATGAGAATGCCCATCCCTTAGCAGAGGATACGTGTGGACTTTGTATGCATTTTGTTCTTGGTGATTAAGGGAGTTAAGAGTGGTTCTAGGGCTGAGAAGGTCGCTCAATGTTAAAGTGTTTACCTGGCACATGCAAGGCTCTGTGTTTAATGCCAGCAGCTGAAAATAAAAATAAATACTGTTATAAGCTAGGTGTGAGTTAGGAGGCTGAGGCTAGAGGATTATGAGTTCAAGGTTAGCCTGGTATACACAGACCTGTCTCAAACATTCATAAGAAAAAAAACAAGGGCTGGGGAGATGGCTCAGCAGTTAAAGGCACTAGCTTGCAAAGCCTGGTGACCAGGGATCTATTCCTCAGTATGCATGTAAAGCCAGATGCACAAAGTGGCTGGTGTGTCTGAAGTTTGTTTGTAGGGGCAGGAGTCGTGGCTTACCCGTACTTTTGGCTCACCCATACTTACTTTCTCTCTCTCTCTCTCTCTCTCTGTCTGTCTCTCTCTCTCTCTGTCTGTCTCTCTCTCTCTAAATAGATAAAAAATATTTTAAAAAGAAAAGAAAAAAAAGTTGTTCTGATTGTCTCATTAGTTAAAGCCTCTCTTTGCTTTTGGTGCCCAGCCTCAGGCCGTTTATTGTAAGAATGTCTTGGATATTGGGCAGTTCTCCACAGTGAAAGGAATCAAGCTGGACAGCACAGATAACACCTTCTATGGGCAGTTTGCTACTGGGTGTGTCTCCATCCCCTGGCAGAATGAGGTACTTACCTTTCTAGCAGAGCAAGTTTATGCTAGTTCCAAGGACAGAAATTGTGTAACTCTGAGTGTTAAATTGATGCAAGACTTTAACCATAGGACTAGACTCTGGGAAGCCACGTCCATATCAGTTCTCCAGAAGCACAGCAGCTGGACAGAAGGTGGTCCTCTTGGATCCAGTGGGGCTTTGCCTGCCACCCTAGAGCCCTACTTCATAAGAAGGGCTAGCTGGCAAGCCTGGACCCAATGGAATTAACATTTTTAGTGGTACACTTGGAAAGAGAGGGTTAAGAACACATTACTCATCCCAAGAGGTCAGGAGCCAGAGCAGGTGCTAGAGCTCTGAGGTGCCCCACATTGAGATCAGGTGCCAAGTGGGGGCTGATGGTGCTTCGAGATCACTGACCTCATGGTATCTCCACAGCTTCTCTGTTCTCTTTTCTGTGCATGCAGATGATTGAATCTGGATGTTTCCAGGACATCAACAGAGCTAGAAATAAGGACGCTTGGTCAGATCAGAAGGCACATTCTGCAGTTCCCATATCAAAGAGAAACTTCTTCTGTAGACTCTTCAAAAGAGGGGTAAAAACTCTTTTAGAAAATAAACTGCGGGCTGGAGAGTTGGCTCAGCGGTTAATGCACTTGCCTCTAGTGCCTAAGGCCCGGGTTCAATTCCTGGACCCACATATGCCAGACCCACAAGGTGGTGGCCCTTGTGCTCTCTCCCTCTCTCTCTCTCTCTCTCTCTCTCTCTCTCTCTCTCTCTCTCTCTCTCTCTCTCTATCAATCTATCTATCTATCTCTGTATTTCTCTGCTTGAAAATGAATAAATAAAATATTTTTAAAAAAAGAAAACAATAAACTGGGGCTGGGGATGTGGCTCAGTGGTACAGTGCTGGCCTAGTGTGAGTAAAGCCTGGACTTCAATCTTCAGTACTACATGAACCAGGAGTGATGACACATGCCTGTAATTCAGTCCCAGGACTCAGATGAAGGCAGGAGGATCAGAAGCTCAAGAACATCCTTAGCTACCAGACCAACCTGTTTATATGAGCTACTGTTTGAACAACAAAATAAAACCTGTGTTAGGCTGGGAGTATAGTTAAGTGGCAAAACACTTGAAGAACATGAACGAAGTCCTGGGCTTGTCCATCCCCAGCACTGAAAAAAATATATCAATATATGTATGTATATAGTGTATCAAAAGAAAAAATTGTCTCATATAAGAAATTTCAGTCTGGGTGATGGCTCATAACCAATTCTAGCACTTGGGAGCCTGGGGCAGGAGGATCACTGTGAGTTGGAAGAACAGCCTGGGCCGCATAGCATGATCCTGTCTCAAGAATGCGTGAATGAACAGAGAGAGGGAAAGAGGGAGGGACAGAGGAGATACTTTATGTAATTTGAAAGCCATATGGTGCTATTTAGAGTTGTTATTCTCTGTACCTATCCATTCTTGAGGAATTTATTCAGAAGTTATCACTGGTATTTTATTTGTATTTTTTTCAGTAGAAAATAAAACAAGCTTTAGTTGGTAAAAATTTTCTCAAAGTGCTAATTGCCATGACAACACTTCCTCTGAGAACTAGGGGTGATCCATGAGCTGACTTGATCACTTTCCCAGTCTGTGTGTATAGTAAGGCTTGCTGGGCATCCCTCCTCACTCAGCTGGAGACCCTGCCACTGATGGAATGTAGCGTACAGTTCGAAGCATTTCTTTGCCATAGCACTCTTGGTGAAAGAGCCTCATTCCTTTTTTTAAAAGATTATTTATAAAATATTTATTTGAGAGGGAGGGAGGGAGGGAGGGAGAGAGAGAGAGAGAGAGAGAGAGAGAGAGAGAGAGAGAGAGAGAGAGAGAGAGAGAGAATGGACATGCCAGGGCCTCCTGCCACTGCAAATGAACTCCAGACGCATGTTCCACCTTGTACATCAGGCTTTACGTGGGCACTGGGGAATAGAACTTTGGGTCCTTCTGCTTTGCAGACAAACGCCTTAACTGCTAAGCCATCTCTCCAGCCCCTCATTCCCTTTTTGCACTCAGCTGTGGACAGGGAGAGTTTGACTTAGTATGCAACAGTGACTAAGGGAGCAAAACTCATCTTGAGACATATTTATGTATGTGAATGAAGCATTTTTCTTTTTCTTTCTTTTTGGCAGAACTGAGATAGAACACAGGACCTCACATATATCTGACAAACACTCCCATCCCATCACTGAGTTACATCCTCATTCCTAGATCATCATCATCATCATCATCATTATTTTGATTTTTCTAGGTAGGGTCTCGCTGTAGCCCTGGCTGACCTGGAATTTACTATGTAATATCAGGGTGGCCTCGAACTCACAGGGATCCTCCTGCCTCTGCCTCCCGAGTGCTGGGATCAAAGGTGTGTGCCACCATGCATGGTGAGACAGATCTTGAACTCAAGATTCTCCTGCCTCAGCTTCTTGAATAGTTGGGATTACAGGTGTGCACCACTCATATTCTATTTCTTGGAGCAAATAAGGAAAATCTATTTAAAAATATATTTATTTTTCTTCCAGTTAGCATCCCAAACAATTTAAATGGCTATATACAGTTGTTCCTAGGAATCTTTGGGGATCAGTTCCAAGATCCCCGTCAGTTGCCAACATGTAAAGATGCTCCTCCAGTCCTTTATAAAATGGATGGTATTTACATAAAAGCCATGCAGACTTCTGACTACTTTAAATGATTCCTAGGTTAGTTCTACTAGAGAATAAATGGAAATAGTTGTTATGCTATGCTTTTTGAGTTTACATTATTTGTTTCTTTCCCTGAATATTACTTTTAAATTTTAGCTATTTATTTGCAGGCATTTGTGTATGTGTTGCTGCAAAAGAACCCCAGATACTAGTGTCTGTTTTTGAGTTTGGCTTATGTGGGAGGCTTGGGACTTGAGCCTGGGCCAGCGAGGTGCCTTTAAATGCTGAGCCATTTTCCCAGCCCCATTCCTGGGTACTTTTAAAAATATTGATTAGAGAGAGTGAGTGGGGGAGTGTACTAGGGCCTCTCACTGCTACAAACACGAACTCCATTTATGTATGAGCCACTTTGTGTGTCTGACTTTACACTGGTACTGAAGGATCTAACCTGAGCTGTCAGACCCTGAACCCAAGTGCTTGGAACCACTGAGCCAGCTCTCCAGACCATTCCTGAATATTTTTAACTAGGAGTTGGTTGAGTCCATGCATGTGGAACCAAGGGCTAACTATACTTAAGGAAAGCAAAGCCAGCTTGCATTAGAACTATGCCTGAGGCTGGCCGTTGTTTTGTGTTACAGGGCTGCTTGAACACTGCCGAGAAGGAAGAGGAGCTAACACAACGCTGACTGTTGACTGTGTAGAACACAGAGCCAGACCCAGGCAGGAAGAAGGAAGCAGCCACATACTCCGTGTCTTCTACCCGTGAACGATAATAAACAGTCTGTGACAGTGTCAATTGCTCTGTATTGATACCTGCACTGTATTTTCACTCACGCTAGGTTAAAGAAACCCAAGAGTATTTATTCACTGTGTGTCCTGGAACTCCAGGTGTGGATGCCTGTGCACTTGAGCAGTTTCCAGAAGTCCTTGTCTCTGCATACCTGAATCTACCCTGGCTGGAACCCTGGTCAGTCTGTGCTCACCTTTTCTTAGATTCTTACTGAACCATGAACCTATGTTAACTCAAAGTTCTCTCTTCACTGTGGGAAAAGAAAAAAAATTTCTCTTCAAAATCATTGGTTCTTCTTTCACCCTCCCTCTCTTGCCCCTACATCTACTCCTAGAGCCCTGGACATAGTCTGGGCTTGGTGGATTCTAGACCCAGCATGTGGCTACACATGTGCCCTCGTCACGTATAAAATAAGAACGTTCTCCCAGTGGTTCGCTCTTTGAGGTCTCTCAAGCCCCAGGCAAATCCAGCCAAGACCTCCCAGGGCAGGCGATTACGGCCTGTTCTCTATTTCCTCTTTCACTTGTACTGTTCCTAGCCTGTTTCCCTACTGTGCCTGAGTGAGATACTTACCTATTTACTTATTTATTTATTTGCAAGCAGAGAGAGAAATATAAACACATCAGGTCCTCTTGCCACTGTAAACAAACTTCAGACATATTTGCCACTTTGTGCATCTGGTTTTATGTGGATACTGAGGAATCAAACCCAGACCATTGGGCTTTGCAAGCAAGCACCTTTAACTGCTGAACCATCTTTCCAGCCCAAGTTCCTTTTTCTTTATTTTGATTTTTATATTTTTAAACTGCTTGGGCAACTTCCACAAATATAAACAATATGCCATGATCATAATCCCCTCCCACCATTCTCTCCCCCTTTCAAGTCCCCACTCCACTGACTCACTTCTTTCCAACTAGGCTCTCTTCTATTTTGATGTCATCATTTTTTCCTTCTATTATTCAGATTTGTATAGTAGCATAAGTCACTGTAAGGTCATGAATATCAAGGACACTTTGTGTCTGGAAGACAGTATTGTAAGCACTCCAATGTTTTAAAAAATATTTATTTGTAAGCAGAGAAATACAGAGAGAGAGAGAGAGAGAGAGAGAGAGAGAGAGAGAGAGAGAGAGAGAAAGAGAGAATGGGCATGCCAGGGCCTCCTGCCAGTGCAAACGAATTCCAGATTCATGTACCGCTTTGTACATCTGGCTTACATGGGTACTGGGGAATCGAACCCAGGTCATTAGGCTTTACCGGCAAGCACCTTAACCACTGAGCAATCTCTCCAACCAGAAGGATTAATGTGATTTCTGTGAGTTTGAGACCACCCTGTGACTATATAGTGAATTACAGGTCAGCCTGGGCTAGAATTAGACCCTACCTCAAAAGAAAAAAAAAAAAAGTCCAAGTATTCCAGATGACAAGGCAAACTTAATGTATCAGGAAAGGTCTCAGGAAGCAGAGGCCCCATCAGTGAGGAGCCCTCTGGCATTGCAGCAGGGGGCTGTTCCCAGGGACTGGAGGGCACAAGGCAGGGCCACACCCTGATGGACAGTATGTGGGGCTGACCCTGAGCTAGAGACTGGACACTTGGATCATGCATCTACCTCCAGATTTAGCTGTTAGGGACATTTTGTTAAAAACTAAATAAACAGAAACACATGGTTATTCTCTCATATTATGCTTTACCCAATTTTAGTTGACTTATAAGTTATAATTATGTTATTTGTGCTACAGTTTGTAATATTTAAATCTTATTACTAGAAGATAAGCGCCAAGCCTATTAAAAAGTATTAAAAGGAGACTTCCGGTCAAGATGTCAGACTCACAACCATGCTGGAGCTCCAGGGTTAAAGAAGAAGGCAAGGAGAACTATGGACCAACAAGACCAGAAATGATAGCTGACTCTCTGGGAGATGACCCGCCCCTCCCACATCAGGTAGGGCTCAGGTGAAACAACAGAGGAAGTGATAAGATGAGCAACAGTGCTGCTCCCACTGGAAGCCTGACAATCTGGAAACAGACACTGGGGATACTCAAAATGTCCCAAAGCAGAAATTCAGAAGCTGCTAAGAGCTCAACACTAAAGTGGATTTAAAGTTCCCTGAATCATGGTTCAGGGAACTTTTTGGAAGAGGGGCCAGAAAGAGTGTAAATGCCATGGTGGAGGAAATACCCAGAGGCATTGCCCCCCCCCATGACTGCTGCTTGCACAGCTCATAGCCCTCCATCCCATGGAGCATTCCAGCAATCTCACTGAGGAGGGCCCTCAGTAGAATGGGGGCAGAGAGGAGGGAAACAGTGGTACCAACACATGAATTGTACATACAGAGTTTCTACTTAATGCAAATAAAAGCATACAACAATCTGTACATCCTAGAGGCTGTGAGCTTGCACTCCTTTTCGTTACAGAGAATGCTTCTGATAAAGATGCACACCAAGGCCTCTAGCATGCGAACAAACTCCAGATACATGCCCCACTTTGGGATCTGGCTTTATGTGGGTACTAGGAAATCGAGCCTAGGTCCTGAGGCTTTGCAGGCAAGTGCCTTGACCACTGAGCAATCTCTCCAGCCCCCAACACTCAGTTACTGAACCTCACAGATGTGATTGTTTCATCCCGAGGTGAGCCTTCGCCTGAGTGGGGCACTTAACGGACCCATAGCAATCAGGAACGGAGGTTATGGCTACTGGCAACTTGGAAGGAGGATGTTCTGCCCATATTAGTAGGTCGGCTCTTACAAACGACACAGGCCACAGTAACAGTTTCCCCAGTGAGTCTAACCAGACAGTAAAAACACACCCCAATGAAAAGCTACAAGACTCTGCCAACATAGTTTTCCATGTCAGACCCCTGGTTGCTGGGTAATTTTTCAGTGTTAGGCACTCCATCAAGACACTTGACAGGGCTGGAGAGATGGCTCAGCGGTTAAGGCACTTACCTCCAGTGCCTGAGGCCCTGGGTTCAATTCCCCAGCTCCCACATAAGCCAGGCCCACCAGATGGTGGCCCTGGTGCGCTCTCTCTCTCTCTCTCTCTCTCTCTCTCTCTCTCTCTCTCTCTCTCTCTCTCTCTGCTTGAAAATGAATAAATAAAATATTTTTTAAAAAGACACTTGTCCTCCAGGTTGAGCTCCCAGAATGGGGCCAGGCAACCAAAGCAAGCCCATTTGGGTGCAGCCCCAGTACAGGTGGCATAAGGGCTGTAGGCATACTGTACCTTTGCATTGCTGGGACAAAACACCCAACCAAAAGCAGCTGATAGGAGGAAAGGTATTTTGGCTTACTGTATCGAGAGGAACTTTCATGATAGCAGGGGAAAGCCTAGCATGAGTAGAGGCTGGACATTACCTCCTCCTCACCACAGCCGGTGGACAACAATAGCACCTGAGTGAGAGGCTTTTGAGCCTTTATCATCAGGAAGGCCACAGGGTCCTTTCACATTTCCATTTCTCCCTTGCCACTGGGAAGGTAAGTGTTGTGGAAATGCTATGTCCTGGGACTAGAGAGGTATCTCAGTGGTTAAACCTTGTAAAACCTGATGGCCTGGGTTTGATTCCCCACTACCCACATAAAGCCAGATGGACAAAGTGACACATGTGTCTGGAGTTTGTTTGCAGTTGTGAGAGGCCCTGGTGTGCCCATATGCACACTCTGTCTCAAAAATATTTTTATGTGGTTCTCGCCTCCACAGGCGCCTTGGGCCTTGGTGGAGGGAAAACGCAGAGAGAGAAGCGAGAACCGGGAGCTGGGAGTCCTCGCCCGGTCCGCTGTCCGCTATCTCAGGGCTGGAGCCCACAGAGCCAGGGGAAAAGGCGCAGGGGGATCCGGGGGACAGAGAGGCGAGCAGATGCGTATTGTTAATCCACGTGGTTCTTTATTCCATTGGGGGACCTACTCTATATCTAGGGAAAAAGGGGGTCTCGGGCATGGGAAAGTGGGGAAGGGACAAGGTGATTGGTTGATGGGGTGGGGAGTTGGCAGCCTGCACAGGGATAGGTGGGTGGGACAGGTAGGTGGGGACAACGTGAGAACACCTCATTGGGGGTCCTGAGTGGCGGGAAATACGTGATGCTAGCCACAGCATGGGGATGGGTACAAGGAAGTTTTGTTCAATGCCAGTCCTGCTGAGATGAGGGATGCTGGTTTCGGTGGCCAGCCCATGGGGGTGGGAGCTAGGGTGGGACCCGGTGGGCGGTGGGATCCTGGAACTCTCTGCATGAGGGCTGCATCAGGACACACTGACCAGGAAGGATGGATATTCTCTGAAGATTCGGGCTGAGCTGGAAAGCTGCTTATATCTGTTGGAATAATCATAACTAGACAGTGGTAAATAAGGGCTGAAGGAATTCACAGGATTGGAATGTCCTTTGTGCCATAGCAAGGCTGTGGCCCTGATGGGATGCAGGAGGTTGCTGTGAGAGAAGCGCAAGAGAGGCACCTGGCGTCAGTGGGCCTGGAATTAAAACAAAGATGTCCATCCTTGGCTAAAGGGCAGCAGTTTGAAGAGCCTGGGTGGAAAAATAGTTTATTATTGAGAAAAATTTTAAGAGTGATGTTGATAGTAAGAGCAGTTATTAAGGGACTGGGAGAAAATTGCAAAAGATCAGTTTGAGGCATTTGGTGGAGATCCGCAGAGAGAAGGCAAGGCTGAGGAGTGAAACTTGACATGAATGAAATGTATGCCAACTGCTTTTTTCATACTTGACCTGTATGAAAAAAGTAGTTGGCATACGTTAACAGTTCACCTCGGGCAGCTGTGAGGAAGAAGAAAACTGAATTTAGTAAGGCTGTTGAGAGAATTAATTTTTAAGGAGGCAAAATTTTTTTGTTTAGTAAGGCTGTTGAAACAAGTTGAGTAAAAATTAGTAGAAATTTGTAGTTGGAATTTTAAAGAGTTAGACCAATTTTTCTGAGAATGAGCAAAACCATTGGGCAACCTGGTCTTTGATAGATTTATAAGTAGAGCATTCCCTGGGGGTATGTCCCCCCCTTCGTTTTTGTAAATAAGCAGGAAAGGAAAAGATTTGCCTCGGGGAGGCTGGACCCTGGAGACGTCCAGGGCTGTATAGTGAGTCATCCCCCCCTCAGAACGTGGGGGCCAGACTGAAAGCATAAATGCTACTGGAGAAAAGGTTAAAAGGGCTATTTTTTTTTTCTGAAAGGCCATATGGAGAGCATACAGTTTTTGAAAGTAAATTTTGGGGGTTTTGTTTTTATTATTTTACAGGATTGAAGATGTTTTCTTGGTAAAGGCCACTGTTTAGCCTGGGAGTCTTTGAAGGTGAATAGCAGTGGGCCCCTGAGGCTCAGAGGGAGCCTCAGGCGTGGGCTGCGTGGTGCCCAGGTTTTGGATACGATTGTCCCTGGCTGTCTGGGTTGGGCAGAACTGAATGTATGGCCTGAGGGTTTTTTAACTTTTTGCTCGTGTACCCTGGCTGGAGGCTGCTCGACCCTGCGAAGCCGCTGCGGAGAAGCCACAGCCCGAGAGGGCAGGGCGGGGCTTTTGCTCTTGGCCTGCATGTGTCCCGCCAAGTGCAAGGCAGGGGGCTGGCTTGGGAGAGCGAGCGAGCGTTGGAGTTTGATTTTGGGTTTTTCCAGCACCATGGGCATAGATTTGGACATGGGAGAATCATTAGCGCTTCTATCTAAAAGGCTAGGTGGTGTGTCTTTAAGGCCCTGTGGCTGGAGCAGAATAGGTCTCTTTGGTACTGCCGATGAAGGCAGAGGCAAAGCTGGGTAGATAGGTTTGGCCAGAGAGGGGTCAATTGCTCTTTCTTTGTTAAGACTGGTGGGCGTGTCAGGCTGCGGCTGTGGCTGCTTGGGGCTAAGTTCGGCTGGGAACTGCTGAGTTGGTTGCACAGCAGCAGATATGATTATCTGTTTTAATTCTTCTATGGCATTTTTTAGAGACTGTATCTCTGTCCTTGAGTGATCCTCTGGGGGGGGGGGCTTTTTATTAGAATTGGCATATTTCTGTATTTTAGGGTCAAATCTTATTTCGGGTTGATTTAAACATTGTCTTATCGCGGCTAAAATTGGGAGGAAGGAAGGGGAGGTCTTTTTGTTTCTAGCTAGGTATTCTATTTGACACCACATTTGTGAGTCATAGGGGCTGTCCGGATTTATGCAAGGCGCAATACTAAGGGCTTCCTCCCAGAAGGAAGTAGTTTTTTTCTTGGACAGTTTAAATCCTTGTAATTTTAGGAGCGCCTGCAACGCCTTGGCTGGGGAGTTTTGTTTTTTGGACGTGAAATTTCCCATGGTAGCAAGAGATGTAGAAGCGCCAAAGTTGTTAGGCAAAGTTTAGGCGTCAGTAAAGGCTTTTATTGGGTCATAGCGTGGCCGATTTGATTTTAGATAGAGGCTATGAGAGTTTGGAGTCGCGATCCCCGCTTTTCCCTAGGAGGGAGACTTACGTGTCCTGTAGAGGTGATGTTGAACCCACGAACGCAAAGAAAAGACCACAGACTCCAATGTAGGCCAAATTAAAGCAAGCTATATTTGTGCACACAGAACTGGCCAGTGGCTATCTCGCCCCAATGCAGGGCTCCGGAGAATAGCAACTAACAAAGGAAAAAGTGGGGTTTTTAATCTCTAAAATTTGGAGCATTTCCAATGAGGAATGTATCAAACAGGAGTGCAACTAAATAGGATTTATAGACATGAGATAGTGCAGTAAGCTATAAATTTTATGTGAGTCAAAAAGACCAGATAATTTTTCAAAGCACAAGCAACTTCTGAGGCATGCTTAGCCCTTATCTGTGCAGCTGCGTTTATCCTATCTGTTAGACTTTCTGACTTTCTTCAATTGTTAATTGGGGAAATTTGATTCTTGGGAGGGGTAGAGCACATTCAGAGAAATTCCAGGCCAGTTATGGTCAAATCAAACAGAACTCTGCTACAAAATAATTTCTAATTCCAGGATGTCATCTCTGGTTCTTCAGTGAATTTTGTTTCTTCAGTCTGTGGGAGCCCCACGTTCAGGGCGCCAAGATGTGGTTCTCGCCTCCACAGGCGCCTTGGGCCTTGGTGGAGGGAAAACGCAGAGAGAGAAGCAGGAACCAGGAGCTGGGAGCCCACTTTAAACATCTGTAATGAATGCTGAGGCAACAGAATTCACTGCATCCCTGTGCTGGCTGGACATGTGGAATATTCCATTGGTACCACTGGATAGAAGGCACAGCCCAGGCAGGGTGCTCCTTGAAATTCAGAACAAGCACTCCCAGAAACTAAAATGGGCCTGACATCTTCTCTTAGTAAGAGAAGGCTTCCCAGAATTCTCTGTGCAGCCATTCCCAAACTGCTTCCAGGGCTCCTTATCCAGACTTGTGCTTCCAAGAGCCAACCACATCCAAAGGCTGGCCAGCAGTCAGGTGTCTGTGGGAAGAACATGAAGTTTTCGCAGGTGGACTGGGTGTCTACCTCTGAATACATGGGGTCTCCTGAAATTTAGGGAGAGCTGGAGGTGGAGAGAAGGGTGTGTATGGTTAGTGGGTCATAAACTCTTCCTACACCACCAAATAATGATGTTGATCTCTAAGGGGCCTAAGCACTCCCAGTAACAAGCTGATCACTCAAGTCATTATGAAAATACATTTATCAAACTAAGTAATGGGGTCAAGGATGGGAGGGTGGAGAAGAGGAGTGGGTGGAAGGAAGGTTAATAAAAATTAAATATGTTTTGAAAAGAAAAAGCTGTTATGAGTAAGCCATATGAAAGTCTATTCTTTGTTAGCTAATTTGAATATATGTATAATGTAATTTTAAAAAGAGTGTGGGTAGAATTAACCTGTGAGAATGGAAAATGCTATACCCAGAACCCTATTTTTGTTATAAAAAAAGTCCCAGTACCAGGGATGGGATACCTCCCAGGGAGTTGTTGGTAAAGAGACCCCTGAGTCCCCCAAAACAATCTATTGCCAAGGCTCTTGGTTGCCCACCAGAACTAGATGGTAAGACCTTGTTGCTGAAAATAGCACATGCTTCAGTTTAGGGTCACTGTGAAATCAAGCTAGAGCTGAGCTGGAAGCTTCCTCCCTGATGCCTTCTCTCACAGTGCTGGAAAGTGCTTTGCAACCTGCTAGAGGAAGAAAGTCATCCACAGCCTCAACCAGCAGTGGACGCTGTGAGCTACATAACCCACCAGCCACTCATGGGAGTAATCAGCTGCTCTCTGATTGGATTTCAGGCCCACTCCATAGGAAGGAATTCATGTCTGGTACTGAAAACCTAGTCCAAAGCCTATGGCTGGGAAGGTAATAGGCCCTGGACC